>CAUYQG010098939.1:0-40906 GCA_963574415.1 Tarsius wallacei
GCGCGCCTGTAGTTCCAGCTACTTGGAAGGCTGAGGCGGAAGGATCACCGGAGCCCAGCAGGTCGAGGCTGCAGTGGCCGGGAGCGGCCACTGCACTCCAGTCTGGGCGACAGAGTGAGACTCCAACTCAAAAAAAAAAGATATGGTACCAAGACCTACAACAGAGATGATATTTACACATTCATCACTCTGTATTTTATTGAGTTCTAAGGTCAAACAGACTTTTCAGATTTAGAATATAGTGTTTGAAATCATAATATTCTGGAGCTACAGAGGAATATGGCTAAACAAGTAAGAAATTTATTTGCTATCATGTGCTCTTTGGATTTCCTCAGCCAAAATCATTGAAATATCGATAACTGGGCCAGGCTCGGTGGCTCAGCCTGTAATCCCGCGCTTTGGGAGGCCCAAGTGAGTGGATTGCCTGAGCCCGCAGGTTTGAGACCCGCCTGGGCAACTTGGTGAGACCTCATCTCTACAATAAATCAAAAATTAGCCGGGCGAGGTAGCGCGCGCCTGAAGTTCCAGCTATTTGGAAGGCTGAGGCTGAAGGATCACCGGAGCCCAGCAGCTCACAGTGGCCAGTGGCTGCTCCCAGCCACCGCACTCCAGTCTGGGCCACAGAGTGAGACTCCAACTCAAAAAAAAAAAAAAAAAAAAGACTATGCTCTGGCCTCCCTCTGCCTCTGCCCTATCTTAATCTGTTTGTGCTGCTATAACAAAATACCACAGACTGTATTTATAAATTCATAAAGAATTTATAAATGTATAAACAATAGACATTTATTTCTCGAGGTTCTGAAGGCTGGAAGTCCAAGATCAGGGTGCTGGCAGGAGTATCGTCTGGTAGGGACTGCTTTCTGCTTCCAAGATGGCATCTTGTTGCTGCATCCTCTAGAGAGGAGGAACACTGTGTCCACACATGGTGGAAGGGATAGAATGCTAGAGGCACACCTTTCAACATCAAGCCCTTTTATAAAGGCTCTAATGCCATTCACAAGGGTAGAGCCCGCATAACTTAATCACCTCCCAAAGGCCACACTTCTTAATACCGTTACACGGGGGATTAAGTTTCAACATAAATTTTTGAGGTAACACCGTCATTCAAACCACAGTGCCCCCCTTCTTGGAGTAAAGAGACCATGGGGGACAAGAGGATATACTTACCTAGAGCCTATGCCCCAATCCCTATTCTAACATACTCCACTTACCCAGAATTCCAGAATTCCCTGACCACACGGTCAGAAACTGACTTCCTAGGCCTATGTGGGTTTCTTCCTGGATCTGTCCGCCCAGGGGTAGACTGCACCTCCAGAATGCACCCTGATTAGTCTGAGTGGTGACTGAGGGCAGACTTTTTGGGGGGATGTGGATAGATGTTAGGTCTCAAAATCCTTTTCAGTGCAAGATAGAGCCCGGGGTGGGAAGAGAGGTGGGGCAGGCAGAACACTGGAGGCTTCTCTTGCCCTAATGTTAGGAGCAGGGCTAGCACCAGGGTCTGATTTCAAGGCCCACATGCCTAGGGCAGACAGAGCTGAAGGTGGACTGTGTCCAAGACTTTGCAGGTCACTCTGGGCTTGGAGACTCCCCCTATTTCATACAATAGCCACAGTAGAAGCATTGCTACTGCAGGGGCAAAGGCCAGTGGGATTCTGATCTGCAGTAGCTCCATCTCAGCCTTAGGTGGAAGTCAACACAAGAGTGGCAATTTCCCATCTCTGTCTCCCGAGTGACCACGTTATACTCAAACTCAGAGTCATCTGCCTTATGGAAAGTGGTCCCTTTGCACTTGGAAAGCAAACAAAAAAAGAAAACCCTCTCTAGAAAAAATTCACAGTGCTGGAATGTATTTCAATACATTAGCACCACTGGGAAACTCCCCAGCTTTGATAAAGAGTCCATAGTGTGGATACAGAAAGATCCAAAAAGAAAAAACAATGTAAGTGAAACTCTCTTCCTGTAAAATACAGATGGTGGCAATATATGCCCCCGGGTGTTGCTTGCTGAACACCTTCAGAGCATTCTCAAGTCTTACAAAAGAAGATTCTGGAAAACAGATTATTGCCAGACCCTACCACTGGCTGGGCCAGTGACAGGCAGGTCACAGAGAACTGGAATCCCAGGACTCTATAACCATTGTTGTGAAACATTGCTTTTCTTTTATCTGCTTTCTCTGAGCTTTCTTTCCTGAGCAACAGATGGGAACACTTTGATCAACTCCAGAAGGTACCATTGTAGTTAGCAACATTTAAATATCCGGTTTAATCGCAAAGCCTGTCCTCAGCCTCATTTTGAGTCCTGGGTTCTTGCAGCATTATCGTTTAAACTGCATATAAAATACATTCTTGACATTCCTCTTAACTGGATGTGAAGCAAATTTTTGTCTTTCATCCCCTGGAGAGGGAAAAAAGAAAACAGCAACAGCAGAGTCTCAACAGCCTGGAAGGTCAGGGCAGGGTGAAGGAGATAATCCTCATCTCCTCTGAGATCAGAATCAGAGGCAATTAGTTACTTGGCAGTACAAGAGGCTATGGGTAGACACTGAAAGAACTTCCAGATAATGAGGAGTTTTGAACTCCAGAATAAATTGCCTGGGTAGGATAGAATCCTCTTCCCTTGAGGTCTTTAGAGGCAGAAGCAAGATCCAGGGAAGATTTAAGTGCCGATTGGCTTGCATGGAGAGAGAAGAATTAGCTTTGTGTCTTGCCCAAGAGGACAATGGGAGCAGCTAGCAGAATAAAATCAGTCACTCCCCTCCTGTCTATATCTTCTCAAACAACAAAAATAAACCACAGCAGCAGTCATGACTAACTACTTTGCATTGTATATTTCCAAAATACTTTCATGTTACTTCAATTGGCTCTCTTACAGTGGCAACTCCATGAGTTAGTCAGGAAGTTCGCCCATTAGTATCACAACTGGCGAAGAAGACCCCAGCAAAGGGAGCTGCCCACACAGCTGGTCAGATCTGGGGCTGCACAGGTTTCCTGATCAATTGCTGTTTTCAACTGATGTTAAATGTGGTGAAATATGAGGGATGGTAGAGATTTCACTACAGTTTAAGTTGCATTTTTGAAAATTTTCTATGTGTTAAAAAATTAAAATAATACGAACTTCCCACCCAATCTCCTTGTTAACATTTAGCTGGAAGGCGGATGACTTGACTTCTAACTACCCTTATTAGAATCGAGACAAACTACATTGAAGACAGAGAGGGGAGAGAGAGAGAGAGAGCACAAGAGAGTGAGAGCGCTCTCCTCTGCCTAATTGCATGATCTACTTAACTGTGAGACAGTATCCCATGGGCTTGACTCCAAACCAGAAAACCCCGGAGACCATATTGTTGGGAAGCGCCTAACTTCGCTGGAGGCAGATAGACCAGATGCTCTGATGACAGCTTCATCATCCCAACTCCAGCCCAGCCTGGTGCCTTTCCTTAAGAAATAGAGAGTGAAACTGCATTTTTTTTCTGTTGGGCAGCCCCCAGAACCAGAATAGGTTCAGAGAGACTCTGAAAACTGCATTAAAAAACACAAAACCTCTTTATCTCTCCTACAGATAACAAGTCAAGGAAAAGAGTAGCCAGCTGTATTCAAAGAGTTGCAGAAACTGGACTGGAAGCGGGTCTAATATGGAAGTCAGCTGCCATATTCCCCTTCTGATAAATTGTAAAATGCCCTCCTGGTTCCCTCTACCCCTGACCACAGACCTCGCCCATTCTCATTTTTAGGGTACAAGCTTGTTACAAAAAAAAAAAAAAAAGCCGGGTATCAATCAGCAATGTCTGTGAAAATCAGGAAAATAAATATTTACTATTCTTAGTATCTATAAACATGATAAAACAAAAGGTGTATTTATTACTTCTGTAAGAAATCATCAGTCTGGGCCTTTCAAAAAAGGGATTCTATTCTTCTGCTTTAAGTTTTTGGTCACATATGTAATGTACACACACCTATGTACACATATTTCCTAGATACACGCTGTCCCTATATAAATAATCACATGTGTGTGTACCTTTGTGTGAATATACCGTATGGATTAAATACACATACAGAAGACTTTTAATGTATGATGACTCGGCAGAACTGAGTTTCAGTGATTTTTGTTTTGTTTTCAACTGAATTACTGGCACTTTTCATTTCACCCCTTTGTGACAGAAGTTGTGGGGTTCCTGGCTATGACATCAAACAGTTATTTTTCTTTCTTTCCTTTTCCAATCTGAGAAAGGAATGACGAGTTTTAGCAGAGTTAATTGCATGGTAGGGGTCTTTAAAAAGTGACTTGCCTCCCTCAGCCAACAGGAAAGGAGGAAAATAGAAATCAGAGGACAGACTTGCCCTCTCCCACGCCCTGCCTGCACTAAGTACCTCCCTCTTGAAGGAAGTTGGTACAACCCTCCTGCAGGCAGATTGGTCATATGCATCTACTCTGACCCAATTTATCTTCTAGAAATGAATCCTAAGGAGGCAATTGGACAAGTGTGCACAGTGTGTTGGGATGCACACTAATGAAAACTTAAACAATTGGAGACCACGTAATGTTTATGTACTATCTGAAATAATATTTAATTTAATATCTTAAATAAATCATCATGCATCCCCACACCAGAGTAATGAATAGCCATTCAAATGGTGATGTATGAGGGGGGACACAAAAAACCCATAATTTATTTATTTAAAAATGTGTATTTATTCTTACGTGTTTGAACTTCAGTCACCTTCAAAGTACTCTCCGTTTGATGCAATACACTATCAAGTCACTTTTTCTACTGCTCAAAACAGTTTGGGAACTTGTCAATTTTGGTGCTTTTTTAGCATTTCTGCCTTTTTTTTTTTTACTTCTTCCACATCGGCAAAACGTTTCCCTTTGAGGACTTTTTTTAATTTGGGGGAGACCAAAAAAAAAGTCACCCTGGGTGAGATCGGGTGAATAGGGAGGATGGGGCATGGGAGTCATTCCATTTTTTTGGTCTAAAACTGCCAAACACGCAGTGCAGTATAGGCACGTTGTTCATGTAAATCACCCATCATGAAATGGGCAAACGAAAGAAGCTCCAAAAAAAAAAAAATTCACTAAAGCTGAATGCAGCCTCTCACAACACTAGCTGGTACACTGATGCCAATGGAACGATTCCTAGAACACTTACCTAGTGGGGGAAGCCTGTATTACAAAAAGCCTGTCCTCCAAAAAATAATTCTGGTTTTGTTTAGTTTTTTTTTTGGTCCCCCTCATAGATCCATATTTCCTTCCTGGAAAGGACATAAATAGAAAATCCAGTAAAGCTACCTTCATTTTGGAAAATAATAGCCAGATGACAAAGAATGAGGGAGAGGAGGAAAAGGGTAAGAGGTGAAGGCAGGGAAGGAGAGACACCAAGAACTGCGGCCAGCTGGAACCCGAAAATTCCACATTCAGCATGAAAGTAACATGTACCTTCATCAGCTTGAAGAGCATTCTGCAGGAACTGGGCAAATCTACTCTCGGAGCAGGCCTTGTGCTAGGGCTGCTGTTCCCAGGCCTGGCCTGTCTTTCCGTGCCTTTTGCCAGACTCCTGCCTCCCTAGGAGCTCTTTCTTTTGGGAAGGGAAGCAGTCTGAAGAATGATTGATGCGAGTGTGTAAGTGATTCATCAAGTTATAGGATTTCTGTCAAAGTCTCCATGTTGAAAAAGAACCATTCATGGGAAACTCTTGGCCTGTTGGAGGGAAACTAAATTTGTCTAATGATTGAAAGTTAATTTATATTTGTACCAAAACTCTCAGAATGTCACAACAATTTTAACCTAGCAATTTCGCTTTTGAAAATTTATTCCAAGTGAGGAATCATAAAAATACAAAATGTTTATCTATATGAACATTAATTATAGCAACTGTTCACAATAGTGAAAATTAAGAGGCTGGGCTACAGTGGCTCAAGCCTGTAAGTAATACCAGCACTTTGGGGGGCTGAGGCGAGAGGATTGCCTGAGATCAGGGGTTCGAAACCAGCCCAAGCAAATTGGTAAGACCTTGTCTCTACAATAAATCAAAAAATAAGCCGGGCATGGTAGCACGCACTTGTAGTTCCAGCTACTTGGAAGGCTGAGGCGGAAGAATCTCCTGAGCCCAGCAGATTGAGGCTGCAGTGGCTGTGAGTGTGCCACTGCACTCTAGCCTGGGCAACAGAGTGAGACTCTGACTCAAAAAGAAAAGAAGAGAAAAGAAAATTAAGACCTACCTACGTACCTGGCAACAAGGGATTGGATAAATTATATTAGCTCCATTCAATGGAATACATGATCTCCTCTAAACATATTGTCATGGGAATATACATATTTTATGGTAAAATGTTCACAATATGATATTAAGTGAGATAGTAAAGCTCCCAAAATAAAATAACCCCAATGTTTAAAATAAAAGCTGGGTGCAATAGCTCATGCCTGTAATTCCAGCACTTTGGGAGGCAGGAGGATTGCTTGAACCCAGATGTTTGAGACCAACCTGGGCAACATTGCAAGACCTCGTTTTCACATGAAATACAAAAATTAGCTGGGTGTGGTGACATGTGCCGGTAGTCCCAGCTACTAAGGGAGTCGGAGGCAAGTGAATCGCTTGAGTTCAGGAGTTTGAGGCTGCACCACTGAATTCCAGCCTGGGTGACAGAGTAAGACCCTGTCTCTACCTCCCCCAAAAAAATTATTAAAATATCATAATGTTAAGAATATTTGTTCCTGAATTTTTTTCTTCTCTTTATTTAACATGTCACTTTTGAAATAAGAAATGCCATTGCAAAGTACATCTATATTATACAGCATCATCCTGTACTGCTAACTTGCACAAAGACATGGAATACATCTGTTCTAGTATATCACTGTGATTCCAGCACCTAGCACAGTGCCTAACGTGGAAGTTCTTAAAGAATGTTTGTTGAGGCCAGGCACAGTGGCTCACACCTATAATATAATATAATTTTAAAATAAAAGCTGGGTGCAATAGCTCATGCCTGTAATCCCAGCACTTTGGGAGGCTGAGGGAGCAGAGCCTGAGCCCAAGTGTCCAGTGCCTGGACAACTTGGTGAGACCTAATCTCTACAATACATCAAAAAATTAGCTGGGCATGGTGGTGCATGCCTGTATTTCCAGCTACTTGGAAGGCTGAGGCTGAAGGATCACCTAAACCCAGCAGGTCGAGGATGCGGTGGCTGTGAGCGTGCCACTGCACTCCAGCCTGGGCAACAGGGTGAGAACTCCAACTCAAAAAAAAAAAAAAAAAAAAGTGGTGGTAACAGGGAGCCCAAGATGGAAGAGGAACTTACAAAACTCCACACACAACTGTCTGACCTCCCTCCATGTAAATTTCGTAGTTAAGTTTCATAGGATAAAACTCAATCATCTTTGAATCTTTGCCCATAGTAGGGAGAGCTCAGTAAATGTTGCAAAGAGCTATAAATGATAGGTTCTCTTCTTTCTACTGGGACCGTTTCTACAGACTTTCTCTCCTCTGCTAAATGCAAGCCCTGGTGGCAGATGATATGTTAGAGGTGGAATAACAGCCATGGCAATAAGAAGTTGTGTCGCTGGGTTAGGTTTATTTAAAGTAACAGAAAGAAAACAAAGTAAGAGTGGCTTAAAAACAGTAAAGATCTATTTCTAATGTTCAACAAATCTAGAGACAGGCAGCCCAGAGTTGGAATAGAATTCCATGGTGTCAGGGACTCAGATTTCTTCTTTCTTTTTGCTCTGCCAACAAGTGGCTTCCATTCCCAAGTTCACCTCACAGTCCCAAATGGCTCAGGGAGCTCCAGTCACTGCATCCACATTCCAGACTGCAGGAAGGGGGAAGAGGAGAAGAAAGGCACCCACCGCCTCTTCGGAACTTGCACATGCCACCTCCATCTATGTCTGACTGGCCAGAACTTTGTCAAGAGAGTCTGGTCAATGTAGATTTTATTCTGGAATGCCTTGTTCCCAGCTAATGTTCAGGGGTCTTTCCCTATGGAGGAAGGGGAGCACTGATATTGGGAAATAACTGGCAACCTGTACCACTGAGGTGTCCTCATTCATCCTGTCACTAGTCAACTCAAGTCTCATCCCATGTTCAGCATCTGTTATGATGGTGTAAGGAAGGTTACTATGACAGTAGCTTACAATTAACCAGGTGTTTGGGGCCAACGCTAACAAACACTGCCTGAGAGATGACAGACTCCTTAGTTGCCCCGTAATGGCACATTCCATTTCCGGCATGATCTCCATGGTGTTACAGGGGTGACAAGTCATCATCTTCCCTGCAGCAGCGATTGCTTCTATCTTGCACACCCTAGCTGACTGCAGCAGTCAAATCATCAGAGAAATCAGGAAGTGGCAGTTAAGGATTCTTATTATCTACGTGAGGAAAAAAATAGAAGAGACTCACCCTTGTGAGGGTGCTGACCTTTCTGACATGGCCAAGGGATTGGTGGGCCAGTAGATCTGAGGACAGAAAAGCAATGACTGGCCATTTTACAACCAAAGAAAATAAAAAATGTGTGTGTGTATGTGTGTGTGTTTAAGTGATAAGAAGCAGATAATAATAATTCTATTAGCAGCTACCATGTAGCTAAGTACTGGGTAAGCCCAGTGGTTGCCAGCATCCAAGACAGCCCCCAATGGTCCTTGCTTCCTGTTATTGGTGCCCTTGTATAGTCTGCCCCTCCCCCCACACTCCCCGTATTGAATCAGGGCTGGACTGTATGACAGAATACAGTGGAAGTGGTGATATGTGACCTGAGCCATAAGAGGAACTGCAACTTCTGCCTTGGCCTCTCGGATTGACAGCTCTGGGAGAAGCCAGTCATTATGCTCCAAGGACACTCTAGCAGTCCTGTAGAGTGTCCTTGGAACTGTGACCTCCTGCCAAGGACCAGCACTAACATATCAGCCGTGTGAGTGAGCAACCTTAGAAACAGACCCTCCAGTCACAGTCTAGTCTGCAGATGATTGCAGCCCTGGCCAACACCTGTCAACCTTATAAAACCCTGAACCAGAACCACCCAGCTAAACTTCTCCATGATTCCTGACCCTCAGAAACTGGGAGATAGTTCATGTTTATTGTTCTTTTAGCCACTACATTTTAGGGTAATTTGTTATGCAGCAATAGTTATCTAACTAACACAGCCTCTCTATATAATTTATTTATCACAACAACATTCTGAAACAGATACTATTATCCTCATTTTACTGATTGGGAAACTGAGGCTTAGAGGGGTTAGTTAATTTTTCCAGGGTCAGAGCAGCAGGTAGAAGCAAAGTTGGTACTTCATTGTAGATGTGCTTGCACAAAAACTATACATTGTAGATGTGCTTGCACAAAACAACTGCCTGCTATGAATGCCATGTGGACCCACTTAGGATTTTCAGAATGCCTGAAAGCAGCGAAAAACCAAATATCCTCAAATGACCTGATTATAATAAGGGAGATAGTGAGGGTTACCTGCTAGCGTTCAAAATCATATAGACCCTGTAGGCAGCTGTTGATCTATGTTTTAAAATACATAGCCAGTTTGAAACTCAAATGGCTGATTATGTTGTGAAAATCAAATTTAGGTTACCCCAGGGACTGCTGCAAAGAGAGCCCCCATTTAGGTGTGTGGAATGCAGAAAGATTCCCAAACTCTCAACAGAGTTTGAAGAGCCTCAGAACAATTGCCTTTATTAGAGCCTCACGACTTGGTGTGGCTTGGGGGTGCTGTATTCAAAGAGAGCAAGGATGTGGTCTCTCGTTTCTCAGAGACTGGAATGGCTTTATGGCAAGGAATATAGGGTAGAACATTCATTTTACCCTCCACTTTTTTCCCAGGATGGGTCAGTTTCCATTTAACATCTTGGCTACCTGCCAGGATGCTGACAGTGCCAAATTTGGTTGGTACATACTTGTCAGCAAAAGGATGTGAGCATTGCTCTGAAGTCACAGAAAATAATGAGCTTCTGAGATCTTCTCTCAGACTAACTGGTTTATACATGTCTCATTCTGGCCAGAGGCCTCACTGCAAGGCCAAGAAGCCATTTAATGTCTAGTGGAAGGTTCTGGTCTTGTCCTGTTGGCTAAGAAACCCAGAAATGTGGGTAAGAGAAAAGCCTGCCCTTGTAACCCTGGCTTCTGCGTTGTACTCCAGATGCAAATCTGTTCTGGTAACCATATAGGCAGCCAAATAAACAAACGGAGAAGGGAAGTCTCTTCTGAAGAATTAAATGTCACTTCTAAAACAGAACTCATGATTTCCTTTCAGTTCCCTCAAACTTTCCATTTTATGGTTGGTGCCAATATGCCCCCGAGCTAAAAACTCTGGCATCAACATTGACTATTCCCTCTATCCAGCCCTTCAAATTAAACCAATCATGCAGGCGTGTCGATTATGCCTTCAAAATGTCCTAGAATGAATTCCTCTCCATGTCTACTTTGCCTTATGTCATCACCTAGATAGGTATTTGTGCCGAATCTCTTTCCCCTTCAGTAGCTCTAAACTGCCTACTGCAATGATTCCAGATTTGCTCATCTAGCTTTCAAGACCCTGCATAATTTGTTCTTTCTTAACTTTATTATCCAGGGTCCCAGTGCTAATCCTTCTGCACACACATGTACTTATGTGTACACACACATGCACACACACTCCTGTGTGTCCACACCATGCCCTGTACCATCACTTGCCTTATACTTGGGTTACCTTCTCTGCAGTTTTGGATGTTCCTTGCAATCCTTTCTTTGTTTTAATCCATTCTGTAGGAAAATTGCGCTTACCTCAGATACAGTCACAGTAATCTCTCCTTTCACTATTTCCACAAGCTTTTTCAGCATTGGCCAAACTGCCTTTGCACCAACCTCATTTTCTGGATCCCTCAGGCTTCTAGAATCCTTCCAGACTCAAAAGTCTTTGGGTAAACAAAAATGAAACTGATTGAGCATGGTTAGTAAAGCCCAGCCCCTGAGGACCCCGCTCACAAATGCTGCTAACCAGAGTCACTATCCCAGAGACCACATTGTGCTGAGATTCATGGTTTGCTAGGCAGAAGGAAAATCACCTGCTAATTGGCTATGACCACAAAGGTCAACCACACGAATACCCAGCAAGATAGGCATGACAAAAAACAACAGAAGGCCCGGAGAGAAGAAAGCTGTGGTGATAAGTGGTACTGGATATGATTAGAGGTGGGAACAGGAGTTATGAGCTGCAGGCACTTTGCTGTGGAGAAGCAAGTTGATGATGAAGTGACAGACGAGACCAGCCCTATGGTCTACAGAGGTAGCAACAGGGAGATCAGCAGCAGCTTCCTGTCATGACATGTGGAACACCTCAGCATCCTATGTTAGCACCTCTGCGACTATCTGTAGAGGCTGCAGCACAAGTGTCTACAGGTGCCAAGCAGATAATGTAAATATGCAAAGTAGGGTAGGCTTTAGAAATAGAGACAGGTGGGGACCATGACAAATTGAAGCGCACATATCCCACCAAAAGACATCCAACTGCATCCATCTTCTTGAGATACCACATAGGCTAGATCAGACATGTATTTGGGCCAAATATGGCCTACAGGCATCCTGCCTGTAATCTCCAGGCTTCACAGGTATGTGTATAGCACATCACAAGGACTGATGATGGGAGTGATGAACTTGGTTGTCACCATGTTGGTTAGTTTTTTCAGATGACTAGGATTAATGTGATCTGATGGGACTATTATATCTTGGGAGGTAGTCTCAAAGACATTGCTTCACCAGCTAGAGCATGGTTAGTGACCAAATAGAAATCACAACAGCTCCTGTGTCTCCAAAGGACTTTAGATAAACCCTAGAAGATCTAGAATAAGGGGCCTGGCCATCTTATTGTTTCTTTAGTAGCAGTCATTGGTGGCATCTACCTTAGAAACTGTGCCATAGTTAAAATTCTCCTGCTTTTGACTTTCCTTCTTTCTACCTTTTGGTTTGTACTTATTCCTGATTTGTCTTGCTTTATGGCTTCTGCATTCTACTTGGATCACTCAACTTCTGTCTCACAGATGGGCCAGTCAATATTTATATATATAATATCCTCACTGGACAGAGCTCTCATGGCTATGGGCTGACCTATGGATGGCTGGTTTGGGTCAAGAGCCGAGTGTCTAAGTCAACTTAGCTTTGGCCAGACAATCACAGTCACCTGGAACAAAGCATGGGGACCCATTCTTGAAGAACCATTTATGGTTATCCTCAGGAGGGGCTATCAGCATAGCAGATACTTGGGGTGTCATGTCTACATTACTAAGTGGTCTTAAATTATATGCAGTTGTTCTCTTTAAGAAGGCAGAGAAGGCAGGGCTTGGTGACTCAGCCTGTAATCCCAGCACTTTGGGAGGCCAAGGAGAGTGGATTGCCTGAGCCTGAGGGTTCAGGACCAGCTCGGGCAACTTGGCGAGACCTCATTTCTACAATAAATAAAAAAAAATTAGCCAAGCATGGTAGCACACACCTGTAGTTCTGGCTACTTGGAAGGCTGAGGCAGAAGGACTGCTGTAGCCTAGCAAGTCGACACTGGGGTGGCTGTGAGTGTGCCACTGCACTGCAGCCTGGGTAATGGAGTGAGACTCCAACTCAAAAAAAAAAAAAGAAGAAGAAGGCAGAGTAAAACCAGTTAAAATAAGCATAAAAATCAAAGATTTAACTCAGGTATATGAAAAGTGAAGTACACAAAAAGACTCAAACTGGGTCTTCTTTCTGTATAAATTTGGGTTGTATTTGTTGCAAGTAACAGAATATCTAATTAAAAGTTTAAATAAATATGAATTTTTCTCGTACAAGAAGTATAGAGATAGGTAGCTATTGGTGTTGGTACAGCAACTCTGTAATGTTAGGCAGCCATCTCTGAGAATCCTTTTGCTTGTGCCTCATGGTTATAAGATTGCTGCTGCAGATCCTGCATTGCCATCATGTTCAAGAAAGGAAGAGGTGGAGAAGGTCTTTTACAACTTAGGCTGTCCCTTTTATCAGGAGAGCAAAAGTTTCCCAGGAACTCATCCACCTCCACCAGCAGACTTACTCTTTTTTTTTTAAATTATAAAATATAGTTCATTTAAAGTTAAATTAGAAAGGGAGAGAGAGAGAGAGAAAGAGGAGATTCACCTCCCCAAAGTAGGGTCGGGGGCTGAAGCCAAGAAACATGGCTTGGTCATAACTCAGAGCACACGGCCACACCATAGCTTAGCAAGGCAATGGCCTAGACTTACTCTTAACATCTCATTGGCCTGATCTGTGCCACCCTAACTGCAAGGCAGTCTGAGAAATTAAGTACCTAGCTCTCTAGCTGGATTGACAGCACATTTTTCTTGGGTATAGGAATATTTTTCACATAGATGTGCTATATATTTGTGTTTCAATGCGGCATTGGGTGCCTTAGGCATGAAGTGTAAGATAATAGTAAAAGCCAAGAAAAGCACTTTGGTTTGACTATGAGTTCCATCATTTACTGACTCTGTAATCTAAAAGTAATTAACCTTGCTGAATGTCATTCTCCTATTAGATAAAAGAGGGGTACTAAAGACCTCCCTAGCGGGGCTGTTATAAGAATTATAATAGTGTATTTGCAGTTCCTAACCCTGAAGAGATACCCTCCATCCCCCACAAAGAGTTGCTAGTCTATTGTGGTGTGCTGCGTCCTGTTTGACAGGCATGTGGCAAGTGGACACCCAGTAGAAGACCGTAGAGCTTGAAGGTCAAGCACATAGGTCCTAAGTCAGGCTGCTAGATCCATATTTCTCCTCTACCATTTTCCAGCTGCATGACCTTGGAGAAGTTACCTGGTCCCTCTAAGCTTCAGTTCCTCTATCTGTAAACTGGAGATAATAATAGGATGTAGCTCAAGGGGTACATTTGGAAGACAAGAAGAGATAATGCCCAGAAAGCAGTGGGCACTGTGCCCAACACAAAGTGTGCACACAGTGTTAGCTATTACTAATATTGATTGCAGCTTTTTCTCCCTTGGCCCAGAACTAAACCTATTGAACTAAAAGAGCAAGTGCATTGCTGTTGAAACTCTTTAAAACCAAGTCGTTTTCAATCCCTAAAATACACAATCTATTATAAACGGAAGCAGCAGCATACCAAGAATGGGGTGTTGGGGGGAGGTGAGCCTGCCCTGGATTCAGGAAATAACAGGGTTCATTGTCTATAGAGAATTTTTTTAAATAACTTTAAAAACCAAAGTAAAATAAAAAGTTGATCTGCTTTTTATTATCACCATATGCCAACATTTCTAAACAACATCCGTGATAAAATAGCCTCCCTCCCAAAACTTTTGTTTGCTTATGTTCCAAACGATTGTTGCAATGGCTGTTGGGTTTTAATAATAGATCCGTAAGCTGCAAGTCAGCACATTTTCATTACTTATCCTTTCAGAAATATCGTATTCTACTGAAACACTCCCAGTCGTGTAGTCAGCCTCTGACACCTGCAGACTCAGTTTGGGGTTGCTGGAGCTGACTTCAGTTTGAGTCTCCAACCTGTGCTTTCCTTCACATTCCTGCATGTGAACAGTAGACACTCAACAATGAGAACTCAGTGACTGTAAAGACAGAGACATGAAATATGAGTTGTTTCAATTCTGTGTGACTTTGGGGGATTTGTATTTATATTGTAGTTAAAGTAGTTAACAGAGAGTGAATTGCGAGGTATATTTTTTTTTGGCAGATGCTCATTTTGGTTCATATATAATTTAAATTTGACCACACTTGAGTGGTCTTTTAAAATAAAATGATTCTTTTAAAAGTATTGTTTGTTTCTAAAAGTAAAGGACAAATCAAGAAGACCATGATCATGTCTGTTTATTACATGATTGTTGCCCTGTACGGAAGTAGCACGGTTCCGGGAGTTAGAGCTGTAGGCTCCAGCCCTATTTTCTGGTGACTAGACACGAGTCACTATGCTCTAGGTGCATTTGGCAAGCAATGATGGGGCATTGTCTTGTGCCAGGCTTGTGCTGGTCACTAGTAGAGAAATAATCCCTGCCCACGAGAGCCTCACACTGTGGAGGGGAAGCAGAATAGACACAGTCAGCAGGGACAGGGGCTATCACAGAGTTGGGACCCCATGCAGAGGTCCCCAGCTGCTCCACTGGGAGGACACACACCTCTCCATCTTGAGGTTCCTAGTGTAAGCCCACAGAGTGAGCTTTATTTGGGTTTAGGTTGAGAAAGGGGCACCCTTCTTTGCTTCCCTCGAGGAGAGCTGCGTCCTTTGGCAGGAAGCTGGTCCTCTGTGCTCCCACCCACGCTTGCCCTTGTGCAGAGACCTGCCCAGGCCAGCGCTGCCTGCCAGAGGGTGGGGGTTTGGCCTGATTCGGGTTTCCCTCAGCAGGTACATTCACCCCTCCTGCTGACCCACATCTCCTGCCTTGCCTTTATCAGTAAGAAGAGATGATAGATATATTTTGGGCACTGACTTAATTCTCAGTTACTCTTTGACTTATTTCTCAGCAAGTCAAGAACTTGGACAAGCCTCCTCAGGGATCCCAAAAATAGATAGACATGTCTGTCATTAGGCCACAATGGCAGGTCCCATGATGACGACGTTGGAACCCACGATGACCTTGATGTTGCTTCATCTTCTCCATGATACACATAATGAGTTTTTACTGATACTGGTTAAATGCATTAACAATTTCTTCTGCAGTGGTGGTGGTGGGAGGGGGTAAAGGGAAACCTATAGAAAAGGGAAGATCTCTTTTAAATTTAGATTCCGGGGGTACATATGCATGTTGGTTACATGGACATATTGTGTGGTGGCAGGGATTGGGTCTCAGGTGGCCCATTCCTCAGATAGTGCCCATAGGTAGTGAACATTGTACCCCATAGGTAATTTCTGAACCTTAACCTCCTTCTCCACCTATCCCTTATTGGTGTCCCCAGTGTCTATTATTTCCAATTTTGTGACAATTTAGTTTCCCACATATGAAGGAGAACACGCAGTGTTTGGTTTTCTGTTTCTGAGTCAGTTCACTTAGGAGGATGATCTCCAGCTCCATCCATGTTGCTGCAAAGGACATTATTTAATTCCTTTTTAAGGCTGTGTAATATTCCATGGTGTGTGTGTGTATGTGTATATGTGTATCACATTTTCTTTATTCAGTCCATTGTTGGTAGGCACTAGGTTGGTTCCATGATTTTTATTTTGTAAATTTTGCTGGAATGAACATACAAGTAGAGGTATCTTTTTATATATTGATTTATTTTCCTTCGGTTAGATCCCTACTAGTGGGATTGCTGACTCAAATAGTAATTCAATTTTTAGTTCTTTGAGAACTTTCCAGACTGTTTTCCATAGAGGTTGAGCTAGTTTACAATTCCGCCAACAGTGGATGAGCGTTCCTGAAAAGGGAAGAGGTTTTGTTTAGTCTTTGAAGATGAGAAGGAATCTGCATTATAAGGTGAGTGCCCAGGTGTAGAGCATGCTCTGTGACAATGAAAAGTGCTCACCTGTAAGAGATCCACCTTTCTCATCTGTAGAATGAGGATAAAGAACTGCCCTTGCCTTTCTCACACAGTCCTTGGGAGTGTCATATGGCATACCCAAGGCAGAAATATTTGGGCAACTCTAAATGGCTATACAAATTATTATATAATACTCAACTCCCTCAGCGTAAACATTGACTGTCAGCAGACAGGGTTAGAACAATTTTTTTTCAAGTTGATGAACTCATAATCTTTCATAAGCTGAACACTCTCAGCAATAGATTGTGTTGATGTCCAGTGCCCACAATTGAATCACCATGCTGCTTGTCTTTTACCAAAACACCAGTAAAACCGAATCTTGGTTGCCTTTGTGAACATGTTATAAATGATATTTTCAGGCCGGGCTCAGTGGCTCAGCCTGTAATCCCAGCACTTTGGGAGGCCGAGGTGAGTAGATTGCCTGAGCCTGAGGCCTGAGACCAGCCTGAGCAACTTGGAAAGACCTTGTCTCTACAATAAATAAAAAAATTAGCTGGGTGTGGTTGCACGTGCCTGTAGTTCTGGCTACTTGGAAGGCTGAGGCAGAAGGATTGCCAGAGCCCAGCAGATTGATGCTGGGGTGATCGTGAGCATGCCACTGCACTCCAGTCTGTCTGGGCAACAGAGTGAAACTCCAATTTTAAAAAAAAGATATTTTCAGAAAGAACAATAGAAAAACAGCCAATGTTGCCAGTCAAATATTCCTTGCTAGAAATTTTCCCGGCTGCTGATGTCCATATGCAAACAGTCCGTTTAGAAACCAGACGGGTTCCAGGGCTTTATGAGTGTCTTTCTTCTCCCCAATTTGCATAGAGGGGAGATTGGTAGAAAGTGTAGTGGCAATCAAATTTCACTTGTAATGAAACAATGCAGTGTTTATGAATGCGGATGATGGTTTAAGTAATCATGAAAGCAGCAGCTGGTTCCTTTCTCCCTTTGTCCAATTAGGTGCTCTTTTCTCTGCAAGGATTACTCAAAGGCAGTCAAACCTTGATCCTCTCTGTGTCAAGAGTCTGTCTGAAAGACTGACTTATCATCATCCAAAAAGAAACAGCACATTTATTTTTCTGTCTGGGTGTGACACCACTTCAGAGAAAGGTTGCCAGCTTTGAGCTGAAGTCTTATTTCATCCCTGGCATGTAGGTGAGGGCTGTTTCTTCTAGGGAAAACAATTGTGCCAGGTGAGGTGAGTACCCAGTATGCCAGATGCTATCGGCAAACAAAGAGTCTCAGCGGAAAGCATGAGAGAAAGTGTGCATTAGGGTGAAGAGGCTAAATCACCACAAATCAGCAGCTCTGGGAGGACAGAAGCTCTGTAAATAATCCACATGCAGACAGTTTAATGCTTTGCACATAGTAACAGTCCATGTGCAGAAACCATCCAAGAGGCCAGACTTCAGATTTCACTTCCAGCAATATGGTTGTGCTTTCACAGCAAGCGAAGATTCTGCAGCCTAGGGAGAAAGAAGGAAGAGAAGGAGGCGGGTTTTGAAATACAGCCGCAGCCCTCCTCTCACCTCTGTGATGCCGCGGGGAAGGGGCCATGTCTCAGAAGAGATCCAGGCTATTGATCAAAGCCAGTGTAATTTTCTTTTTCAGAACTTAAGACCACTCCCTAACTGCTCACAGACTTCCCGGAATAATTAGTCAATAGTGTCCACAGGGCACCTCTGACGTGTCCAGCTAATCCTTAGCACCTGGAGAATGGTATATGGTTTACAAAGGTTTTTCATTTATAATGTTGTATATTTTTGCCTCACAATAATCCTGGGGGTGGGGTAAGAAAGGATGTGGAAGTTATTTCCCTGAAAGGACAGGTAAAGGAATAAACTCATCATAATAAGAGCTCAAATTTGCTGAACACTTACTGGTCTTATTATCTAACTTATCACACTTAATTCCTATAACCACCCAATTTGCAGATGAGAAAACTGAGACTCAGAGAGATTAAATAAATGGCCCAGGTCATACAAATAGGACACAATGGAGCCAAAACTCCAAACCAACTGAGGCAGAGCTTGTAGTCTTCCGAATCACCACTATACTGTGCTGCCCAGGTCTTCTCTGCTTTGTCACTTAGTCCTGTTTGTCCCCTGAGAGAGACATTCAACAAGTATTAAGAGCCTACTGACCTACTGTGACAGGAACAGCTCTAGGTACTGGGGATGCATTTGTTCATCCAATGAATATGTCGATATGTCCTGAGTGCTCACTAGGTGCCAGGTACTGTTTTGTGTTTTGGGCACCTCAGTGAATAAACACAGCTCTCTGCCGTCCTCGAGTTTACATTCGATTGGGGCAGGCAGACAATAAACAAGATATGATTAAGGAAATCATGTGGTATATTAGAAAGCGATAAAGTTCTATGGAAAAAAGAATACTGACATCACAGCTAAGGGGACCAGGAGGCTGGAGTGTGGTAGACAGGATACACTTTTAAATAAGGTGGCTGGGGAAGGTGTCATTGAGGAGGTGACATTCAGACACAAAATTGAAGGAAGTGGGGGACTTAACCACGTCCTTATATGCAAAGAGCATCACAAGCAGAGGGAGCAGGAAATGTCCGACATGTTGAAAAAAACAGCAAGAGGGTCACATGGCCAGAACAGGGTGTAAAGTGGAAAGTAGTATGAGATGTGGTCACAGCACTGTGGGAGCCAGGTCATGGTGGGCTTCCTAGGTCACTGCAAAGACTCTGAGTGAAATGGAGAACCCTGGCAAGGCTCAGAGCAGAGGAATGGCCAATTCTCATTTCTGTGTTTAAAGAACCATTTTGGCTGCTGTTTTGAGAACGAACTCTATGGGGCAAGGGTGAAGGGAGGGAGGCCAGGTCAGAGGCCACAGCAGCAATCCAAAAAAGAGACAATACTGGTCCAGGCCAGGTGGGAACAGTGGAGGTGGTGAGAAGGGGTCAGATTCTGCGTGTATTTTGAACACAGAGTGACGCTGTGGGTCTACCAAATTATTAAACCAGCTGAAACCTGGTATTAAGAAAGCTGTTTTTATAATAGAAGAGCAGAATGTAGAGTCTCATGAATGGTGATTTAAAATACTGAAAAATAGTGCTAGCTAGGAAAGAACTATATATAGAAAGACCCAACACAGTATGGCAATGCAGAAGCTAGGAAAAAAAAATCACAAAGTCCTCATATTTGCTCCTTATTTCATAAATTCAATGTAGTCATGCAAATAAAGCAAGTCACACTAACAAAGCCACATCATTTATGACTTTGCCCCCATGACTGTGCTCTGAGTACAGTCCATAGACAGAGTAACAGTATTTTAGGAACCATTGCGTCTTTGTTTTCCAAGCTGAACTCTGTTGTACTCCATTGGGAAATGCAAATAGAGAGAGAAAAGGAAGCAAAATAATGCTTGTGTTATTTAACTATTCCTGGTCCCCATGACCATGGAAACCTCATGATTATGAGAATCCCAAGGAGGTCAGCTTTTTGTTAGACTTCATCTATAAGGTACTCATTTGGAAAACAAAGTGGTCAGGTGAATGTGATTAACATCCCTGTCCCAAAGGAGGAAGATAAGTTATCCGTAACGAAGGTGGCCATCGTCCTTGGATTAGGATCTTTTACCTTCTGTGTATATAGCACAGGAAATATTTGGCTGTTAAGACTGAGTGGATCATTGTTCGGTTTTTTTTTTCAAGTCGGTCAGTGTCTTACTCTGTCACCCAGGCTGGAGTGCAATGGCACGCTCATGGCCACTGCAGCCTTGACCTGCTGGGCTCAGGTGATCCTTCTGCCTCAGTCTTCCAAGTAGCTAGAACTACAGGTGCACGCCACCACGCCCAGCTAATTTTTTGATTTATTGGAGAGATGAGGTCTCACCAAGTTGCTCAGTCTGGTCTTGAACCCCTGAGCTCAGGCAATCCTCTCACGTTGGCCTTCCAAAGTGCTGGGATGACAGGCTTGAGCCACCACACCCGGCCAGCTTCATGGTCTTATATGAAGGGAAGAATGTCCTTAATGGAGCTCACTCTTAAAAGCAGACTCTGATACTGGCTCTGAGTATCAGGAGCTTACTTAGAACATCTATACCTTCTGCTTCAGTTAAGAAAGCTTTTGATGAAAATTTCCCATGAGAAAACTACTGTGGATAAACACCTAAGCTTATCCTCTTCAAAATATGTTTAAACAGTCGAGGTATTCTTACTCATCAAGATCACTCTTTCCGGAAGTTCAAGCCACTAAAAAGGCAAGAAAATGAAACAAGTAAATAACATCATAATTATGTGTGAGAATTATTAGATATAGTAAAAGCTCAATAAGGAATCACTGCTAGAAATCACATTACATGTCTCTGAGGAAAACTGCAAAGCGAAGCTGAGCGAAGCCTCAGAAATCTACTTGTTCATTTAAGGCAAAAGTAACATTTGTTATCAGATTGAACTTTGTCTATACTCAAAAATAGAATCAGAAGAAAGGGAAATGTTTGTGAACCCAATGTCCTAGGATAAAAGTGGAGAACTGAAAACTAAGGCTCCCTCATTTTTCTTTTTTTTTTTTTGAGTTGGAGTCTCACTCTGTTGCCCAAGCTGGAGTGCAGTGGCATGCTCATAGCCACCCCAGCATTGACCGACTGGGCTCCGGAGATCCTTCCGCCTCAGCTTTCCAAGTAGCTGGAACTACAGGCGTGCGCTACCACGCCCTGCTAATTTTTTATTTATTATAGAGATGAGGTCTCACCAAGTTTGTCCAGGCTGGTCTCAAACCCACGGGATCAGGCTCGGCCTCAAACCCATGGGCTCAGGCTCAGCCTCCCAAAGTGCTGGGATTGGCTGAGGCACTGAGCCCGGCCGGCTCCCTCATTTTTTAACCATCTCAAAAGAAGTCAGACATACAGACCAAGGACCACTACTACACGAACCTTGGATAGATAGTCAAATTTCTCACATTTTTAAAAACACCATGCTGACTCTTTGTCTCCCTCACCCTTCCACTCCTCCTCCTCCTCCTCCATACACAGGTAAATTAGTAATAAAACTGCAGTAGGAAAAAACCCTCATGTTTGTTTTCAGGAGCAATGAAAATGAGATCTTTGTCATCCTACTGCCTGGTTTGAGAAACCCCGAGGAATACAGTAGATGGTAGCAGTGACTGAGGTTGTTGCCAGGCTGGATCTGGGGAAATGGTGTTATGTGGAAAAACTGTATTCAAACTCAGTTTAGCCAACAGGCCCAGCACATGAGAATGGTCAGGGAAGGCAGGGATGATAGCCTGACTCATCTCAAAGAATGTTAGAATAAAATATATTCCCCACAACTTTCAGTACATGGATCTTTATAAGTGTGTCATATATCTCCCCTACAGCTTTCAGTACATGGATCTTTATAAGTGTGTCTGAATCTAAGACGGTTGCTTCATGGTAAGACACATGTTCCCCTAGTTGTCATGGAAACGGCACTGTGCTCCTGTGTCAAGAGTGCACGTACATGTACACACACACACATATTGAATGTTAATATACTCTGAAACGTATGTTAATACATTCTAAAAGTGCTCTGTAAAATGAGCATACTGTATGTTAATACATTCTGGTGTTCTTTTTTTTTTTTTTGAGTTGAAGTCTCACTCTGTCACCCGGAAGTCTCGCTCCCGGCCACCGCAGCCTTGACCTGCTGGGTTCCAGCGATCCTTCCGCTCAGCCCTCCAAGTAGCTGGAACTACAGGCGAGTGCTACCACGCCCGGCTAATTTTTTGATTTATTGTAGAGATGAGGTCTCGCCAAGTTGCCCAGGCGGGTCTCGAACCCGCAGGCTCAGGCAATCCACTCACCTCAGCCTCCTCAAGCGAGGGATTACAGGCTGCACCACCAAGCCCGGCTCTTTATACTTTTAAAAAGACACATTCGGAGCCAAATTTTACTAATTGTAACCATCCAATTGTTATCTATTATCTCTGTTGCCTTGGCATTAAAAACACTGATTTTAGGTTTTTCTTCAATATAACCCCTCCTGGAAGTAAAATAATTTATTTTTTGCTCCTTCTCTTGTCTCCAATTTTTCTTCCACCCCTTAAATGAACATACTGCAGATCTTAATGCCTACAGTTTATTAATTAAAAAAATATTTCAGATCGTAGTCAATTTCTTGGATGCATATAGTCAGGCATCTTGTGTATTGCATTTTCATAAATATTCAATCTAAAATATTGTTTTAAACTGGCAAAATGGCAATTTCTGGGAAGAATGTTGATGAATCACAAGTTCATGTGAGTGTGGGACTATAGTTGCTGGTTCAGTCTTTGATTTATGCAAAGTTGAAAAGAAACTAAAGGAAACTCTGAAGCAGAAAAACAATTTATTTCAACAGGTGTTTCTTGGTACTTATTATCTGATCATATGTGACCCAGTTGCCCTTGAGAGCTGCTTCTGACTATGTGGAGAAGCCCATGATCAGATAACAGTTGCATGGTGCATGAGAGTCAGAAAACTGGCTTCAGAGTTCACCACCATCAGCTTTGGGCTTTCGCTTCATCTGAATTAGGCCACAGAGTCACACCTGTAGAATGAGCAACTTGGACTAAACTATCTCCCTAGTCCCTTTCAGCTCCAAGATGCCACGGCTGCAATTCCACTTCAGATCCAGGCCCAGTGGAGTGTGTGGTGGATTAGGCAGCCTAGGCGAGACCCACAGTCTAGGAAGTAACTTGGCCATGTCAGTGGGTAAGGCCTGACATCTTCCAGGCTTTCTGCAGCACGTTGCACCAGTCTTCATGCCATGACTTGGCCCTCTGAGTGAGATGGACCTCCCACCCAAGTTTCCCTTCCAGACCTACCCTTCTCCTTCTGCTTTCATCAGATTTGTCCTTTGTCTCTCCCTCCAACTTGAAACATTCATTCATGCCACATTATCCAGTGGCTGCATTTATCATATTCAAGACACTATTCTTAAATTGTAAAAAGTTACTTTCTGGAGATACCAATCCTGGTAAAGTGTCCAATTTTGTTCCTGCAACTTACCTCCTCACATGCATTGCTTCAGCCTAAGGGCAATTCCTGGAACTCACTGTGCTCTTCACTGCCCTCAGCGCCTTGGCCCATGGCCAATGCTGTTGCCACTGCCCAGAAACGCTCCTCCTCCTTTAGTAGTCTGTTAACTCCTTCTTATCCTTCATTTTCAGCTTTGAATCCCTTACCCTGAATGAGCCTTCTGTTACTCCACTTTCCTTCACAGATCTTACCAGAAAGTACAAACAACTCTCCCAGTGGATGAGTCATTCCATGAGGGCACTGTGCCACTGTACACCCGGCACCTGCATGGCATACAGCAGGGGCTCAGTTAATAACTGTTGGCTAAGTGCACGGATGAACATATGAAAGAAAGCACTGTCTTAACCCAAAGAAGAGACAGATGGTGGAAATGGCAGGACCTGGCACATGCCAAGAGGAGAGAAACATTTCTGAGCTGGCAAATCTTGCCTCTCATCTCTACCTGCAGCGCTTACCTGACTCTTGAAGGACAGACACTAGTAGCAGAAAATGTTTTCATTCCCAAATGTAGCTTGGTCTATGACTATTTTTTGGCAGCAAGGTTTTGACTCATTATGAGACCTCTTTTACGTAAATTCGAAGCCTTTGTTTTGGATTTTAGCAAGCATGTTGGTGACAGCAATCCTTAGGATATGGTTTAAACATTAGATTGAGACAGTAAGGGTGCTATTGATCCCATTTCACAATGTACCTTTGGCGGAACAAGGACCAGAACCCAATTTTTTGCTGGTCAAGTCCCTTTTCCTCTCTTGGCCTCAGTTTCCTCCTCTGTAGATGGACTCATCCCTTCCTCCGCTTCACTCCTTAGCAGACACTGGAACTCCTCGATTTATTTGTTTATTTATTTATTTATTTTAAAGCTGTGGGGTACAATTCAGGGTTAGGTATACAAATGTTTATTATGCAGGTATACTTGTTGATGAGGTGTGCCCCTCCCTCCCCTGGCAGTTTCCCACTACTGCCAATCCCTTTCTTATAGTAATATGATAATTGTTCAAGATCCTTTATGAGTGGGAACATATAGTACTCTGTTCTTTGTTTCTGTGATAGATCACTGAGTGTGATAGACTCTAAATCCACCCAAGTTGCTGCAAAGCCCACATGTTTGTCCTTCTTTGTGGCTGCATAATATTCCATTGTATACATGTACCACATTTTTTTAATCCAGTCCAGCTTCGATGGGCAGCATGGTTGGTTCCATGTTTTTGCTATTGTGAATAGAGCTGCAACGAATATGCGTATGCAAGTAGGTATCTTTTTGGTAGAATGATTTGAGTTCCTCTGGGAATATTCCCAAATGGGGGATTGCTGGGTCATATGGAAGGTCAATTTCTAGTTCTTTCAGAAATCGCCATACTTTCATCCAAAGAGGTTGCACTAGTTATTCCCACCAACAGTGTAGAAACAGAACTCCTTGATTTAAATGCAACTTTTCTGACATGTCCAAATCCATCACATATAAAAATAAGGAATATAGAAGTATACCGGCTATTAATTAATATAAATATAATATATTTTGAATTTTGTGATGTCTGTGACTTGATCAGCTTTAAAGTTTGTTATAGTTACTAACTAAATATCCATGTTTATATCTAAAAAAACACTCACATGTGAACTTTTCTTTAGATAAATGGCTTAAAGAGGACATATTTTCTTGGAACTAAAAAAAGGCATTAGCGCCATTGTTGTTCTCAAGATTGATGCTGGCAGATTTACTGTTGCCCTACTTGTTCTGTTTATCTTGCCTGCAATATAGCTGAGTAGATTGCCCTCAAATCTTTGAGCATTGGGCCACGCTTTAACACATACTTTCTCATCCTGTCTATACCACTCGATTGATGCAAATTTAAAAAATCATTTAACCCCTTTATGTCTTATGGAAAGTGTACTAGGCTCTATGTATGTTCCAAGGAATCTGGCAAATGACTGTTGGAATTCGTGACTGTTGCCATGTCAGTTCCACAGAGATGTCTGACCTCTGGGCAGACTTGGTATGACTTGTATAACCACGGCTCCCCACCAGACCAAATCCAGTTTGATCTGACCTGTGGTCAATGAAAAAAATAAGGATAGGCCAGGCACAGTGGCTCAAGCCTGTAATCCCAGCACTTTGGGAGGCCGAAGTGAGAGGATTGCCTGAGCCCACAGGTTCAAGAACAGCCTGGGCAACTTGGCAGGACCTTGTCTCTATAATAAATCAAAAATTAACTGGGTTTGGTAGCACGCGCCTGTAGCTCTGACTGCTTGGAAGACTGAGGCGGAAGAATCACCTCAGCCCAGCAGGTTGATGCTGGGGTGGTTGTGAGCGTGCCACTGCACTCTAGCCTAGGCGACAGAGTGAGACTCCAACTCAAGAAAAAAAAAAGGTAAATGTGATATGTGTCTGTCTGTGTGTGAGTATGCATATTAGTAGCTGTTCTTTCTTCTGATATAACGTGCTTTCTATATTTTGGCGTTAAAAATTTTTTTTAATGTCCATAAAATATACTTGTTATAAAATTCCATAGTCTGCTTAAAAACACTGAACTGAAGGACAATTCTGTTATTGTTTCCTAGATCTTCAGTGACCTGGTTTTGTCAGTCAATAATTAACTTACTTTGGCCAGCAGAGATAATGCTAAGCTTTGGGAATGGAAATGTACCCAACTTCTTAAGTGGAAGGACACTAACATGGGCTAAGTACACACTGTGTGCCGAGAACTGTTTTTGGTGCTTCCATATACACTATTTCATTAAATTCTCTTAGGAACTCTGTGAGGGTGGAGGTATTATGTCCATTTAAAATAGGAGAAATCTGAAGCTTGGAGAAGACAAGTCACTCGATTAGAGTCCCCAGTTGTTAACCATCAAAGTTTGAATTGGAACTCAGTTTGTCTGAGCCCAAAGTTCATAGTCTTTTAACATCACTATCCAGATTCTCAAAATAAAACCTCAAAACACATTTCAATCTGGGATATTATTTTGGTGTCAACTGAAGGTCATTTGGAGACTGGTATTTTAATCCTGCTGCCTACTGAGAAAATATTAAAAGGCTTCAGAGGCACAGGGACTCACTGGAATAGAGACGACCCTGGATTGAGTAGGACTGGTTAACCCATGTCACCTTTCTGTCTGTTTAGTTTGTGAAGGAGTCTGAGGAAGTGCCAGAGCCAGGGACCAAGTAAGACTAAGTCCCCGGTCACATTGTGTCCCTGAGTGCATTCCAGAGTTCAGTATGAAGCATTCCAGATGATCTCTTCTGTGGAAGCATCTGTCCTTGATTCTACCCCTAACCATAAGAACAATCAATGTTGACTGGATTGAATGACATAGAAGCAAATGAATCATTTGTCCTCCAGGGCTGTAACCAGCAATCGGCCTTGTACTCAGTGATATTTGGGCCAATGCTTATTTCTATATCTGATATCTGTTTTATTTGTGATTAAGTTCTACTACAAAGGTGACAAAGAAAGGTTAATGTTTTGAATTCAGACTTCATTGTTAAGAAATCAGTTCAGGGGAAGGTCAAGTCTTCAGACAGAATGGCTAAAAGCTTCCAAGCTTCAGGTTTGCAAACCTCAGTTTAAAAAGAAGAATCTTAGTCCTTCTGGCTAAAGAGTCCCATTTAGTAGGTCTGCTGGAGATGTCCTAGAAGGGTAAGGGTTAGGGTTAGGTTTAAGGTTAGGGTTGGGTTAGGGTTAGGGTTAGGGTTGAGGGGAATTGAGTGCAGGCAAAAGAGTCAAGGAACACACTTCAGGGAAACAGTTCTAGATCTCCGCATTTCATTCAAGAGGAATATAATCATTCATTTGCTAGATGAAGGCTTTTCCTTTGCTATTTTTCTTTCCAACTGACAAGGTTGAAAAATAGCCCTTTTTGACCCTACATGCTGAGAGGGAACTGCACAAGCTTCCCCACCAAATAATCATTTCTTCTCTGGGTATGTATTAATATAAAAAATGGGCCAAAGAGAAGTAGCCTTAGCTATAGAGATTTCCAGTGACCAGGACGTAGGAGAGGTGAGAACCAAGGAACCCTAATGATACAAGAGAGGACACCCTCCACAATAAATGAAAAAAATTACCCCAGTGTGGTAGCACGTGCCTGTAGTTCCAGCTACTTGGAAGACTGAAGCAAAAGGATCACCTGAGCCCAGTAGGTTGAGGCTGTGGTAGCTGTGACCATGCCACTGCACTCCAGCCTGGGCGACAGAGTGAGACTCCAATTCAAAAAGAAAGAAAGAAAGAAGTATATTTCATAAGGCTATTGCCATGATAAATAATGATGGATCTGCTGGATCTGGACAATTGAAAACCTTCTGGAAAGGATTCACCATTCTAGATGCCATTAAGAACATTCATGATTCATGAGAGGAGGTCAAAATATCAACATTAACCAGAGTTTGGAAGAAGTTAATTCCAATCCTCATGGATTACTTTGAGGGGTTCAAGACATCAGTGGAAGAATTCACTGCAGATGTGGTAGAAATAGCAAGAGAAGTAGAATTAGAAACTGAAGATGTCACTAAATTCCTGCAATTACATGCGAAAACTTGAATGGATGAGGAGTTGCTTCTATGGATGAGCAAAGAAAGTAGTTTCTCCAGAGGGAAACTACTCCTGGTGAAAATGCTGTGAACATTGCTGAAATGACAACAAACACTTTAGAATATTATATCAACTTTGTTGGTAAGCAGTCACAGGGTTGGAGGATTGACTAATTTTGAAAGAAGTTCTGCTGTGAGTAAAATTCTATCAAACAGCATTTCAGGCAACAGAGAAATCTTTCATGAAAGGAAGAACCCATTGATGCAGCAAATTTCATTGCTGTCTAATTTTAAGCAATTGCCACAGCCATCCCGACCTTCAGTGATCACCATCCTGATCAGTCAGCAGCCATCAACATTGAGGCAAAACTCTCCACTAGCAAAAAGATTAAGATTCGCTGAAGGCTCAGATTACTGCTAGCATTTTTTAGCAATAAAGTATTGCCTTTTCATAAGGACGTGGACTACGCTAGACTCTGTCAATATGAAGGCCATAAATCCAGATGGAGCAGTCACACTAGCTCAAAAGTCCTTTTGCGTTTACAGACAGTTCTGTTTGTATCAAGTAGACAAGTCAGCATATCTTTCAAACGCCAACTCCTTGGCTGGCTGCCATGCTTCTCCAAGGTAACGTGCTCTGTATGCAGGGCTGTCTTTGTGGCTGTTGATGGGCAGGGAGGCATTCTGGTTGGTCAACACCTAGCTTAAACCAGTTGTTAATATACAGGCATACCTTGTTTTATTGCGTTTCACTTTATTACACTTTAGGACATCGTCTTTTTTTAAAAAAACAAATTGAAGATTTGTGGAAACCTTGCATTGAGCAAGCCTATTGGTGCTATTTTCCAACAGCCTGTGCTCACTTCCTGTCTCTGGCTCACGTTTTGTTAATTCTTATATTTCCCATTTTTTCATTATTATTAAATCTACTATGGCGACCTGTGATCAGTGATCTGTGATGTTACTATTGTAATTATTTGGGGGCACCATGAACCACATCCATAATAAGATGGAGAACTTAATAAGTGTTGTGTGTGTTCTGATCACTTCCTCAACCAGCTGGTCCCTTATCTCTTCCCCTCACCTTGGGCCTCCCTATTTTCTGCGACACAACAACATTGAAATCAGGCCAATTAACAACCCTACAATGTCTCTAATTGTTCAAGTGGAAAGAAGAGCTGCTTTCACTGTCACTTTCAATCAAGAGATAGAAATGATTTAGCTTAGTGAGGAAGGCATGTTGAAAGCTGAGATTGGTCAAAAGCTAGGCCTCTTGCACCAAACATTCAGCCAAGTTGCAATAGCAAAGGAAAAGTTCTTGAAGGAAATTTAAAGTGCTACTCCAGTGAGCACATGAATGATTAGAAAGTGAAATAGTCTTATATGGAGAAAGTTTGTGTGGTCTTGATAGATCAGACCAGTCAGAACATTCTCTTAAGCCTAAGACTAATCAAAAAAAGACTGTAACTCTCTTTCATTCTGTGGAGACTGACAGAGGTAAGAAAGACACCGAAGAAAGACTGGAAGTCAGCAAAGGCTGGTTCAGGAGATTTAAGGAAAGAAGCCATCTCCGTAACATAAAAGTGCAAGGTGAAGCAGCAAGTGCTGATGGAGAAGCTGCAGCAAGTTGTCCAGAAGATCTAGCCAACATAACTGATGAAGGTAGCCACACTAAACAACAGATTTTTAATGTAGATAAAATAGCCTTCTATTTAAAAAAAGGTGCTTTCTAAAACTTTCATAGCTAGAGGGAAGACAAAGCCTGGCTTTAAAGCTTCGAAAGTGGGCTTCAAAGACCACTATTGAGAGCTACAGCTCAGAAAAAAAAGACTCCTTTTTTTTTTTTTTTTTGAGTTGGAGTCTCACTCTGTCACCCAGGCTGGAGTGCAGTGGCAAGCTCATGGCCACCCCAGCATCAACCTGCTAGGCTCCAGCGATCCTTCTGCCTCAGTCTTCCAAGTAACCAGAACTACAGGCACATACTACTGTGCCTGGATAATTTTTTATTTATTGTAGTGACGAGGTCTTGCCAAGTTGCCTGGGCTGGTCTTGAACCCGTGGGCTCAGGCAATCCTCGTGCCTCGGCCTCCCACAGTGCTGTGATTACAGCTAAACCACTAAGCCTAGTCTTTTAATTTTTAATTTTAAAGATGTGGGGTACAATTCAGGCTTAGGTATACAAATGTTCATGATGCAGGTGCCCTTGTTGATGAGGTGTGCCTCCCCCTGCTCTGGCCGTTTCCCATTACTGCCAATCCCTTTCTTTCTTTTTCTTTTTTTTTTTTTTGAGTTGGAGTCTCACTGTCGCCCAGTCTGGAGTACAGTGGCCGCTCCCGGCCACCGCAGCCTCGACCTGCTGGGCTCCGGTGATCCTTCCGCCTCAGCCTTCCAAGTAGCTGGAACTACAAGCGCACGCTACCACGCCCGGCTCATTTTTTGATTTATTGTAGAGATGAGGTCTCGCCAAGTTGCCCAGGTGGGTCTCGAACCCGCAGGCTCAAGCAATTCACTCACCTCAGCCTCCCAAAGCGTGGGATGACAGGCTGAGCCACTGAGCCCGGCTGCCAATCCCTTTCTTATAGTATTATGATAATTGTTCAAGGTCTGCTTATGAGTGAGAACATGGGGTACTCAGTAAAAAAGATTCCTTTCAAAATATTACTGCTCACTGGCAACGCACCTGGCCACCCAAGAGCTCTGATGGAGATGTACGTGGAGATTAATGTGATTCTCGTGTATACTAATACCACATGTATTCTGTAGCCTGTGGATGAAGGAGTAACGTTTAACTTTTTTTTTTGAGTTGGAGTCTCACTCTGTCACCCAGACTGGAAGTGCAGTGGCTGCTCCCGGCCACTGCAGCCTCGACCTGCTGGGCTCCGGCAATTCTTCCGCCTCAGCCTTCCAAGTAGCTGGAACTACAGGTGCGCGCTACCACACCCGGCTAATTTTTGATTTATTGTAGAGATGAGATCTCGCCAAGTTGCCCAGGCGGGTCTTGAACCCGCAGGCTCAGACAATCCACTTACCACGGCCTCCCAAAGTGCTGGGATTACAGGCTGAGCCACCGAGCCCGGCCGTACTTCAATTTTTGAGTCTTATTATTTAAGAAATATATTTCGTCTGGGTGGGGTGGCTCAAGTCTATAATTCCAGTACTTTGGGAGGCCGAGGTGAGAGGATTGCCAGAACCCATGGGTTTGAGACCAGCCTGGGCAACTTGGTGAGACCTTATCTCTACAATAAATCAAAAGGCGATAGCGGCCATAAATAGTGATGGATCTGGACAAAACCAATTGAAAACTTCTGGAAAGGATTCACCATTCTAGATGCCATTAAGAACATTCATGATTCATGAGAGGAGGTCAAAATATCAGCATTAACCAGAGTTTGGAAAAGTTAATTCCAATCCTCATGGATTACTTTGAGGGGTTCAAGACATCAGTGGAAGAATTCACTGCAGATGTGGTGGAAATAGCAAGAGAAGTAGAATTAGAAACTGAAGATGTCACTAAATTCCTGCAATCACATGAAAAAACTTGAATGGATGAGGAGTTGCTTCTATGGATGAGCAAAGAAAGTAGTTTCTCCAGAGGAAAACTACTCCTGGTGAAAATGCTGTGAACATTTTTGAAATGACAGTAAGCACTTTAGAATATTATATCAACTTTGTTGGTAACCAGCCACAGGGTTGGAGGAGATTGACACCAATTTTGAAAGAAGTTGTACTGTGAGTAAAATTCTATCAAACAGCATTTCAGGCAACAGAGAAATCTTTCATGAAAGGAAGAACCCATTGATGCAGCAAATTTCATTGCTGTCTAATTTTAAGCAATTGCCACAGCCATCCCGCCTTTCAGTGACCACCACCCTGATCAGTCAGCAGCCATCAACATCGAGGCAAAACTCTCCACTAGCAAAAAGATTAAGATTCGCTGAAGGCTCAGATTATCCCTATCATTTTTTAGCAATAAAGTAGTTTTAAATTAAGGTATGTACATTTTTAGACATAATATTGTTGCATACTTGGTAGTACAGTGTAAACATAATTTTTGTTTTTATTTATTTATTTTCACTGTATCTGAAACCAAATCCCCAATGTCTCAAATTATATCTGTACCGACTGTCATCTCTAACTGTGACAGGACCTCTTGAGCAATTTTATCTTTGAGGTTTTTTGGACCACAGAGGGTCAAGGAGTGAAATGTATAAAGGGTACCTTGAGAAAGAAGAATTGGAAAGAAAGTCCAAAACACAGAGAATACAACTAAAAACACTTAATATTATGTCCCCAACTAATTGGGGAAACTAGGCCAAGAATGGCAAAATTTATGTAGAAGAGTCAAATCTGAAGGATGGGTAGTGTCTCCTTGGAGTCTTGAGCTGGAACAGTTTCTGAGGTCATAGACAGTCTCGGCAGTGATTATCTACAGTGATTGATTACTGACATCTGCCAAGGGCCCCCAATGTAGTGTGTGTGGTGTGCTTGTCAGCCCTGCTGTGGCAGGGCACTACATTTTGAACTCTTCAGCCTTTTGCCTCTCTCTCCTTTCAGAAACACACAACCAGCTTTTTCTTTCTCCTCATGAATATACATGGTTATCTACTTGCTGCTTAAATATGAGATTTTATAGTCGTTTAGACAGAATCTCTCAGAGGTATCTGGGCTAATGAGCAGTAAATGCCACTCAGCATATGTATCTAAAAACTATGAACATGGAAACCCCTACAAGTTGACTTTTCCTGTGTAGTCACTTTTTCATTTTGCAACAGATGTCCAATACATCAGTTTCTCCTATGCCTCAGAACCAACTGTCACCCTCAAATCCCCTGAAGGAGATCATGACTGTGGCAGGATCTATGCATCTGTCCCTGGACTTCACACAGAAGACATGGTAGATTGACATGAAATATGACTATAGAATCTCTGGTACTTTCAGTCATAACTGAGCTCACTGGAACATCTGCACCACTTGATGGCGTTAGTGTCCCCAGCTGTGTCCTGCTGCATAGATGGGAAATAGGACAGACAGGCCACCCACCTTGCTCCCTTATTGCTCCACTGCCTGGCTCTTTGCTATTTTTCTAAAAATCAAATTTTCCTTAAATATTAAAGAATCTTGTCCTCAAGGAAACCCTCTGTTTTAGTTGGCTTGGGCTGCTATAACAAAATACCATAAACTGGGTGACTTAATAACAGATATACTTCATAGGCTGAGAAGTCTGAGATCAAGATGCTGAGAGGTTCCATTCCTGGTAAAGACCCACTTCCTAGTCTGTAGATAGTTCCTTCTAGCTATGCCCTCACATGGTGGAGAGAGCAAGCTGCTGTCTCTTCCTCTTCTTATGAGGACACTAATCCCATCATAGGGGCCCCACCCTCATGATCTCATCTAAACCTAATTACCTCCCAAAGACCTACCTTCAAATACCATCACGTTGGCAGTTAGGGCTTCAATATATAAATTTGAGGGGAGAGGGCAACCCCTTCAGGTCCCCTCCCACTGTGGGAGCTTATCTGTTCTCTCAGTAAATCCTGCTTTCTCACTTAAAAAAAAAATTTAGGGGGACACGTTCAGTTCATAACACCCTCCTTTCCAGAAGGTGTGTTTTCATTGGAAAACGCAAATCTTTGATAATGCAACCAAACTTTCTAACACTAAAGAGTTTGATTTGCAATTTGACCTGAAAGTTTCATGCTTTGTTTTAGGGGAGTTGGTGTGCTTGCATTACTGAGTTGAGATAACAGAGCCTTAAAAATTATCAAGATTTAACAATGACATTTTCAGTTTTAAAAAGAGCAGTGAGTGACTTGATTGCTATTACTAATCATAGGAAAATGTCATTGTGGAACTGTGTGGGAAAATACAGATGAAACAGCAGTGGAATAGGGAGGAGGATTGTATGGGGCCATTGAAACTGTTTTCTGTTACATGTGCTGACAATTCTGCTTGTTGAATTACTAACATAATATGGAAGTTCAGGAGCACATTTGATTTCAATTCCTACTCCTCCACATAATAGCTGGGCGTGGTAGCAAGTACCTGTAGTTCCAGCTACTTGAAAAGCTGAAGCAGAAGGATCGCTGGAGCCCAGCAGGTCGATGCTGGGGTGGCCATGAGCATGCCACTGCACTCCATCCTGGGTGACCATGAGTGTGCCACTGCACTCCATCCTGGGCAATGGAGTGAGACTCCAACTCAAAAAAAAAAAAACAATACGCTGAAGGATTGCCTGAGCCCAGGAGGTCATGGCTATGGTGAGCCATGATCATGTCACCGCATTTCAGCCTGGGCTACAGAGTGAGATCTCAACACAAAAATGAATAAATGAATAAATAAATAAATAAAAGGTATGATGGTTAATTTTAATTGTCGATTTGATTGAACCATGGGGTAGCTAGCTATTTGGTCAAACATTATTCTGTGGCCGGGCTCAGTGGCTCAGCCTGTAATCCCGCACTTTGGGAGGCCGAAGTGAGTGAATTGCCTGAGCCCGCAGGTTCGAGACCCACCTGAGCAACTTGGTGAGACCTCATCTCTACAATAAATCAAAAAATTAGCCAGGTGTGGTAGCGCACACCTGTAATTCCAGCTACTTGGAAGGCTGAGGCGGAAGGATCACCGGAGCCCAGCAGGTTGAGGCTGCGGTGGCTGGGAGCAGCCACTGCACTCCAGTCTAGGTGACAGAGTGAGACTCCAACTCAAAACAAAAACAAAAACAAAAACATTATTCTGGGTGTATGTGAGGGAACCTGTTAAGTTCTGGGCTTCCTTAGAGACAGTTTCTATTAATTGCTCTCCTCCCCACACCAGCCATGCGTTTTGTTGCTTTGACTGTCTTGTAATTCTTTGTTGAAAGTTGGACATTGAAATAATGTAGTATAGCAACTATGGAAATTAGATTCTCCCTCTCTTCCCCAGGGTTTGTCATTGTTGCTGTTCGTTTATTTAGTGACTTTTCTGAAATAATCTGTAAAGTTTGTATTCTTTGTCATGTTTGGCTACTGAAGTCCCTGCTCAATTAGCTTAGGGGTGGAGTGATGATTAGATAGAGATTTTTTTTTAAATACTGAAAACAAACAAACCTCTCAGTCTTTGCAAAGGGGTTCTGTGGGCACATTGGGGGCATGTCTTGAACATTCATTCATGTCTCTGACAATGGTACCTCAGCCTTTATTGCCTGCTTGCACACAGCTTCAAGGTTAGGTTGCATGAGGTGAGAATTTAGGGCTTTCTCAGGTCTTTCCTGACCACTCACACAGTCCTGGGATCATGCACAGCTCTATGTGAGCATGTGACCTTCTAATGTCTCAGGAATATGTCGGAGATTCTCAAAGTCCCTATGGACATCTCACTCGCCTGGCTTTTCCTTTTAAGCTTTTTGGTTAGCCTATTGTTTGCCAACTACTATCCACTACCTCCAGCAGCTTTGAAAATGAAAACAACTGCCTCCAAAGGTTTTCAACAACTATCCCCTGGGAAAAGGGGTTTTGCACTGGGTCACCTCCAAATCAAGTGAAATAAAGATAGCTAGCAACTGGACTTCCTAGGAACTCCCAGACAGGGCAAATCCTGACCATTCTCTGGGAATGAGGTTTTGAAAGAGCTCTAATCTTATTTTGCTCCCTCCCATGGCTGTCTGACTTTCACTGTGAAAGGGCTGTTGATTTTCAAGACCACCACAAAGCTGGGGGAGGTAGATTATGTGAACAGGGCAAATTTAGCTCACTGTTCTTACTAAGACTCAACCACTTTTCTGGAATAAACACTCCCTGGATTGCTGCAAGCCTTGAGTTTAATTTACAGGGTTCCAAAAAAAGTCAATTCTGACCCTTTTTTTTTTCCAGTTTCTCATTGCTTTTACAGAGGAGAGAAGTTTTGAAGATTTTTCCCTATCATCTTTGCTGACGTTACTCTAATGAAGTCTTAATTGGGAATTAGTGAGTGGTTCGAAGAAGTAGTGTTTGAATTTTTCACTCTCAGAGGTGGAGTAGTTCCAAGTGATGACAGAACCCAGGGCAAGACCATGGGAATGAACAGCTGGAATGGTGTATGAGTGAAGGTCACTGCTGGGGAAGGAGGAAGGCAATGGATTTTAAGACCAGGCTGATGAGAAGGTATCTACATGGATGCTGAAATCCTCCAGAATGAGGATATGACTTGGCAGAAGAGGAAGACTGAACCAGGTGCCTAAGTCCTCCTTGACTGTGAAGGACTGACCTGAGACTGATAGCTGGTGGCAGTGGCAGTGTTGGAAAAGAAAAGTTATTATATGCACAGTCAGTATATAAAACAATGATATTTTGAAGACCAAAGATGACCCAGAAATTTTAAAAGGAAATTATGATAAGTAAATAGATGTCTTACGCTAAGAAAAGAAAGAATTGTTATCAATATAACTAATACAATCTACCAGGAGAAACATTTCTTGGTGCTAACAGAGTATTTTCACTTATCTCTCCACACATCAGGAGGTGAAGGCAAGAACTACAGCCCTTGAGAGATGCATTGTCTTGTGGGTCACCCTCTCCATTTTTTAAGAGAGTTTCCTTTCTCTGAGTTTATATTCCCTATTTTATCTTTAAGTTTACATCATGCTAGGGACCACAGATCTCTGTTGCTGGAGATGACCTACCATAAAGTAACCTATCTTTAGTCCAAGGCGAGTAAAGGCCTAGAGAATCCCAGAGAGCCAACCCACTGCCTTGATTTTTGGAAAGGTGCTACTTTCTGCAGGCCCTGAAGGTACTGATTTAGCCATCTTTGGTCTTACACACAGAATCATGAGTATTCATTATGTAGAATTATTATAATTGATCTTTTCACAATTTATAATAGCTATGATCTTCATATCCTAAGCTATTACAGCCTACAAAACCAATGTACGAAAAGCATTTCACACTGAAATGTCCTAACTGGGCCACTGCCAAGTTATGTCTGAAAACAAACCAAGACATCAAGATTTGGGGCTGGAAAACACATTCAGTATAATGGCTTAAAGGTATCATCACTCTAGTTCGGCTCTTAGGACTGTGAAAAGCACTTTCAGCTCTCAAAACTATGAAAGTGAGACACTCAGGGGACCTGAGGTGGATTCAACTGCCTTTTCTCTAATTTTCCAATCACATGTTCACACAAGACTTCGCAGTAAACATAATGAGGAAAATCAAGCAGGGAAACCTTGCTCTCCCTATCAAGCTGCTATAACTCCCTCCCCTGTAAACCCCTAGAGAGAGTGGTCTAGAATGGCATCTCCACTCATTCCCTGCAGTCTGCAGTGTGTGACAGCCTGCCTTCCCTCCCCACCGCTCAAAAAGGAGCAACAATGAAAGATACTCTCCTCTCCAGAGTGATATCAGTCTTCATCATTCCCTACCTGTTTGCTACTTTTGACATCATTGAATGAATGAATTGATCTTTATCCCCAAAACTTTCTCCCCCTTCTGTCACCTTCTGTGACACCTCTTCCCTGTTTTTCCTTCTATAACTATGATTCTACCTCTTCCTACCCTGACTCCCCCTCTTTTACCAGTTTCTTACCATTTTCTTGAAGCCCTTCCTAAGCTTCATATTTTCTCCCTCTTTCCCTCGATGATTTTTGACAACTTCCACCTAGTACCGTATTCTAATGACCTAATCTACATCTCCAATCTCTTCCTGTGAGCACCACGCCTCTAGTTCTAACTGCCTACTGAATGCTGACACTGATTTTTAGCAACTATCTCCAATTCAACATGTCTCAGACTGTGCAAACTGTTTCCCCACAACCTGTTTCTCTTCTTGTCTTCCCTAGTTCCCACATCACCCGGCCTGAAAATGCTGAATCATCATTAACTGCATTAACTCCTCTATCTCTCTCTTTCCCTCTTTCTCTCCATGTTTCCAGGTTCAGTCCCACTTAGTTCTAACAAAAAAAAATTCCTACATGTTTCTCCTCTTCCTTCTCACTGCCTTCCCAGCCTTCTCCTGGACTTCAGGAAACTCCTCTTTTTTCCAGTCCACACTGCTGCCAGAATTCCCTCCACAGTACACAAATTTGATCAATGTCAGGTCATAGAGTGTCCCAGAGCTGATCGACTGTATGTCCCTGTTGGTCTGGAATGGTGCAGTTTATTCCGGGTGATCTTTTCTTTTCTCTGGTTGGCTGCCCATGTACTCTCAACAGTGGCCCATGTGAATGATGAATGTTGTGGTCATCCTATCATGGCTAACAGAATGAAATCTAAGCTCTTTCATCTGGCTTACAATCTGTCCTCAAGCTAACCTTCTAGCTCCATCTTCTTCCAACTGCCATCCCCCAAACACACCAAGCTATTTCCCACCTTGTTGTCATTGTCCACGCTGTTCTCTCTTCCTGAACATCTGTCCTCCATTTCCCACTTGTCAACTCCCTGTTCACTTTCACTGCCGCACCAGAATAGCACTTCTTCTGTGAAACAGGGTATCCTGCCTGTCCCCACCCCTGTCTGTAAAAAGCCTCCTCCCCTTTCCCTACTCCCCTGTAATCCTGTAGCAATTTGTTCAAACCTCCGTCATGTATTCCACCTTGAATCTAGTACAACACCTGGCACATTGCAGCTCCTCAAAACATTTTGAAAGGGAGGCTTTAAAGAAGCATGAAACCAGGAGTTTTTGTTGTTGTTGTTGTTGTTGTTTTCAGTTGGCTTTGATTAGAATTAAAAGCTTTTATTTTCCATATGGGACTTGCTTGAGAAAATCCAACGTGTCAGAGCCAAGTCTCTTTCTTCATCTGTAGAGTAATAGGGAGAATAATTGCTGCTGCCAAAAAACTACCCATGTGAACTCAATAGGGTAATAAAAACAAGTCCTGCTGTTGAAGAATAATGTGTTGAAACAGAGAGTGAGATGAGCCTCCCATCCCCTGTCATCTATTCTTCCAGCCTACGGCCTGTGGCGGGCAGAGGCAGGAGAAGATTCTGAGATCTGGCAGATGGTTAAATAGAGGGTGTACCTATGCAAGAACAGAATTACTTATCTCAATACGAATGAAACTAATGTGAGGAATAACCATTCATTGAGCATGTATGTGAACCAAATTCTGTGCTAAGAATTTTCCAGTTTCTTTATCCTCCCAATCTTGTAGATATTGATGGATATTATGATTCCCTGTTTACACTGGAGGAAACTGAAACTCAGAGAGGTTAAGTAACTTACCAAGGGCACAAAACTAGTAAGTGGGAGAAGAGGAATACGTTATAATACTATTGTATGTACCAGTGTGTCTACATGGTGTGCCGTCAGTCCTCATAACCACCTTATGCATTATATACTGTTATATCTCCACTATCATCAGGTGGAAGAAACTTCAAATAACTAGCTCAACATCACATAGCTAGGAAGAAACTGTGCCAGGCAACTTACTCCAGTAATCACAGGCCTAGTCACCACCCTCACCGTCTCCCAGGTCTGCCTGACTTTATCTCAGCTCTCTCTACATTGCCAAAGTCGTCCATCAGATACTTTTTCCTTACTTCTTAAAGTGTGGTCTGCATACCAGCAGCATTGACATCGCCTGGGAGAATGTTAGAAAGATAGAATCTTGTGGCTGACTCCAGGCCTCGGAAGATATTATCTGTATTTTCACAAGATCCCCAAGACATGGTCCAAATCAGTGGTTCTCAATCTTATCTGCATATTGGACTCTCCTTGGGGAGTTTATCTGCTCCTGGGCTGCACTGACAATAATTCTGCTTTAACTGTCTGGGTGTGGTCTGTGTATTGGGCTTTTGAAAAGCTTCCCAGGGGATTCTGACATGAGGCTAGGTCTGAGAACCACTCCCTTAAGCATATGCAGCTGTTGCTTGCTTCCTTCTTTCCTTTACCCATTCCTAAGTGCCATTGACATCTCAGGTGCTCCCCAGTAAAGCTTGCTGGGAGCTGGACAATTACAATATAGGATGATAAGTAGTATGTGAAGCAATATCCCAAGGCCAAGTCAGATTGCTTGGAGGACACCAGATGGGAGTTCAGTCTCAAGGACAAAGAGGAGCTCTTGGATTTGTTGAGGGGAATGTCGAGCTGGTGTGGGTGAAGGGAGAGCTCTGTGCTTATTACCAAAGGGAGATTTATAGAATTTTAAGCTATAACAGATTTTAGAAATCATCTAGTGAGCCTAATGGTTTTTGAAACTTTTTTGACTGTAGCTCCCATTAGGAGAAACACTCTATGTCTCAGTTCAGAATATATATAAAGTTTTATAAAACAATATTTACCTTCATCAAATGCAATGCACTTTGATATTTTCTAGTCTTTCAATACTATTCTCTTCCATTAGAAAAAAAAAATACTGGTCATGTTAAGCTGAAGTGATTTTCTGCCTCACTAATGGGTCATGACCTACGGTTTAGAAGACCTGGACCTTATCCCTTCAATTTTTCCTTAAGGAAATAATGACCCAGAAGAACTAAGCAGCTTGGCCTAGAAGAATAAAGAAAAGTGTGTCCAAACTCTGATGTAAGGTATGGGGGTTAGAGACAAAGAAAACCTGTGTGGTATTGGCTGTCTTCCCTAGAAGTCTTGCCTTCTCTAGAAGTCCTACTTATGTTTCTGGGAAGCTAAGGCATATTCCTATAGAGAGAGCAAAAGGTGAAGTAATAAATGAGGTATCTGGGTCTCTTCTAGCCCCACTAAAATATCCTGGATGTATCAACCCTACTGAGTAGGAATTCTCAGTTTAGCTGGGTTAGAGGAGGGGGGGATGCCATCTGGGGGGAGTAGAGGGCCCTGTTAGAAATACCTGGGGCTAGCCGGGCTCAGTGGCTCAGCCTGTAATCCCGCGCCTTTGGGAGGCTGAGGTGAGTGGATTGCCTGAGCCCGCGGGTTCGAGACCCGCCTGGGCAACTTGGTGAGACCTCATCTCTACAATAAAATCAAAAATCAGCCGGGC
>CAUYQG010098942.1:0-15033 GCA_963574415.1 Tarsius wallacei
CACCTGTATTTCCAGCTACTTGGAAGGCTGAAGTGGAAGGATCGCCAGAGCCCAGCAGGTTGAGGCTGCGGTGGCCGGGAGCAGCCACTGCACTCCAGTCTGGGCGACAGAGTTAGACTCCAACTCAAAAAAAAAAAAAAAAAAAAAAAAGATTCTAGCAAACCGGATTCAAAAACGCATCTCAAAAATCATCCATAACGACCAAGTAGGCTTCATCCCTGGAATGCAAGGCTGGTTCAACATTCGTAAAACCATAAATGTAATCAAATACACCAACAGATGTCAAAACAAAAACCACATGATTATATCATTAGATGCAGAAAAAGCTTTTGATAAAATACAGCACCTCTTCTTGATAAAAACCCTCGAACATCCAGGCATACGAGGAACATACCTCAGAATAGTAAAAGCCATCTCCGAGAAACCCACAACCAGCATACTCCTAAAGAGACAAAAATTGGAACCTTTTCCCCTGAAAACTGGAACAAGACAAGGATGCCCCCTCTCACCACTCCTGTTCAATATAGTATTGGAATTCCTGGCTAGAGCAATCAGAGAAGAGGAGGCAATCAGTGTATTCCAAGAGATAAAGAAGAAGTCAAGCTTATCTCTCTTTGCAGATGACATGTTTGTGTACCTTGAAAACTGAAGAAAATCTGTCAAAAACCTCCTTACACTGATAAAGGACTTTGGCAAAGTCTCAGGATATAAAATGAATGTGCAAAAGGCAATCGCATTTCTTTCTATTTTTTATTTTATTTTATTATGTTATTGTGGGGTACAGTTAGGGGTAAGGCATACAAAAATATTTCGTTCAGGTACCCTTGTTGATATTGTGAATGGAATTGTGCTTTTTATTTCGGTTTCTGTTTATATATTATTGGTGTAAAGAAATGCGATTGATTGGGGAGGCAATCGCATTTCTTTACACCAATAATATATAAACAGAAACCGAAATAAAAAGCACAATTCCATTCACAATAGCCACACAAAAAAAATGAAATACCTTGGCACCTTCCTAACCAGAGACGTGAAAGACCTTTACAATGAAAACTACAATACACTGCTCAAAGAAATCAAGGATGACAAACAAGTGGAAAAATATCCCATGCTCATGGATTGGAAGAATCAACATTGTGAAGATGTCCATCCTACCTAAGGCAATCTACAGATTTAATGCAATATCCATCAAATTACCAGCAACATTCTTCTCAGACCTGGAAAAAACAACACAGGAATTCATATGGAACAAAAACAACCAAGAATAGCCAGAACAATCCTCAGCAAAAAAAAAAAAAAAAGCAGGTGGTATCACATTACCAGACTTCAAACTTTACTATAAAGCTACAATAATTAAAACAACTTGGTATTGATACAGGAATAGGAATATAGACCAATGGGATAGAATTCAGATTCCAGAAGCAAAATCTCAATTTCTCAACCAACTCATCTTTGACAAAGCCTCCACCACCTACCACTGGGGAGAGGAGAACCTATTCAATAAATGGTGCTGGGAAAACTGGCTGACCACATGCAGAAGACTCAAACAAGACCCCTATCTATCCCCATACAGCAAAATTAACTCTAAATGCATTAGAGACCTAAATGTAAAACCTCGAACCATAAGAACCTTCGGAAATGCAGGACATACCCTTATGGAAATTGGAACTGGCACCCAATTCATGAACAAAATCCAAAACCCAAGGCCATAAGAGATAAGATAGACAAGTAGGACCTCATTAAACTGAGAAGATTTTGCAAAGCCAAAGAAACCATCAAAGGAGCAGGGAGACAGCCCACAGACTGGGAAAAAGTATTTGCCAACTCCAGGTCTGACAGAGGCTTAACATCTTGGATCTACAAGGAACTCAAAAGTGCTGAAAAGAAAAAAATTAACAACCCCATTATAAAATGGGCAAAAGATATGAAAAGACACTTCTCAAAGGAAGACATCCGAGCAGCCAACAGACACATGAAGAAATGTTCAACCTCACTAATCACTAGGGAGTTGCAAATCAAAACAACACTGAGATACCACCTAACTCCAGTCAGAATGGCAATTATCAATAACTCAAAAAATAACAGTTGCTGGAGAGGGTGTGGTAAAAAGGGAACACTTCTACACTGTTGGTGGGAGTGCAAACTAGTGCAACCTCTGGAAAACAGAATGGCAATTCCTAAAAGCTCTAAATATTGACCTCCCATATGACCCCGCAATCCCCCTACTGGAAATATACCCTGAAGAACTCAAATCACTCTATAAAAAAGATACCGGCACACGTATGTTTATCACAGCATTGTTCACAATAGCAAGAACCTGGAAGCAACCATGCCGTTCATCAAAAGAGGTCTGGATTAAAAAAATGTGGTACATATACACGATGGAATACTACGCAGCCATAAAAAAGAACAAAATCATGAATTTTGCAGCAACCTGGATGGAACTAGAATCTATAATACTGAGTGACCTCTCACAGAAACAAAGATCTGAGTATCACATGCTCTCACTCATATAGTGAACCTTGAACATCCAAGGTATTACCATAAGAAAATGACTGACAATGGTGGGAAACTATGTGGGGGGAAGGGGAAGGGAGATGGGATTAATGGTAGTCAATATCTGTCTGGGGACGGGGAGACACCTCTTATCAACAAAGGTGCCTGAACGAAGCATATTTGTATATCTAACCCTTAACTGTACCCCACAATATCATAATAAAAAATATTGATTATTAAAAAAAGACTCTCTGTACCCAATTACCACTTATGTACCGAACCCTGAATTGCATCCCACATCTTTAAAATTAAAAAATATATATATTATTATATGTATATATTTTTGCTATTAAGAATAATACATTCTAAAATTACATTCTCTTTATAGTTGTATATTAGCACATTAATTTTTAAATATTGTTATATTCAGGCACCTTGCTAAATACTTATCAATTCTAATATTTTGTGGGTTTTTTAAAATTTATATATGGATAATTATATCATATTTTAATAGTGATAGTTTAGTTTCTTTCCATCTTTTTAGCCATTTCTTGTCTTGCAATCTTGCTAGAACCTCCAGTACAGAGCTAAAGAGAAGTGTTGATTTTGGGCATCTATCTTTTTCTTGTTTATGGTATTATAATCTCTTTAACATTCCACCATTGATGTTTGTTACAGGTTCGTTTATTCCTTGTAAATGCTCTTTATCAGAAAAAGGAAACTGTTTCTTTACCTGTTTTACTAAGGATTTTGTTTAGTTTTGTTGTAAAAGAGTGTTGGATTATAGCAAATACTTTTTCTGCATCTATTGAGATATATATATTTTTCTCATTAAACCTGGAAATACAGTGGTCTACATTTATACAGCTTTAATGTTAAACTACCTTTGACTATTGTGGTAAATTCAACTTCTTCATGATGTATCTTCTTTTATAATGCTCCACTACATTTGGATTATAAGTATTTTCTTTATAAAATTAATTTATTTTAATTGACAAATAAAATCATATATATTTAACATGTACTTGTTTTGAAATAGGTATACATTGCTGTATAGCAAAATTGAACTAATTAACAAATGCATTACCTTCAAATATATATATATATATATATATATATATATATAAATTTGTTGGGAACACTTAAAATCTACTTTCTTAGCAGTTTTCAAGAATATGATACATTTTTAGTAACTATAGTCACCATGTTGTACAATAGATCTCTTGAACTTATTCTTCCTATCTAGCTAAAATTATGTGTTTTGACCAATGTATCCTTCACTTTTCTCCATTCCCCTTTCTCTAGCAGAAAATATTCCACTCTGCTTCTAAGAGTTCAAATTTTTTAGCTTCCACAAAATAAGATCACGTGGTATTTGTCTTTCTATGCCTGGTTTATTTCACTTAACATCATGTCCTTTAGGTTCATCCATGTTGTCATAAATGACAGGGTTTCATTCTTTTTTAAGTCTGAATATCCCATTGTGTTTTCCATTATGCATACACACATTTTCTTTATCCGTTTATCCATTGAAGGATACTTAGGTTGATTTCATATCTTGGCTATTGTGAATAATGCTGTAGTGAACTAACACAGGAGTGAAGGTATCACTTTGACATACTGATTTCATTTCTTTTGGCTATATACCCAGTAATAGTATTGCTAATGAATTGCTAATATTTTCTTTAGATTTTTGGATTGTGCTTATGAGTGCAATTGGCCTATATTTTTCTTTCATTAGATATGTATGGTTTTTATATCAAGGTAAAACTAGACTCGAAGTAACACATAAGAAAGTGTTCCTCCTCCTTAATTTCTGAAGAATTTTGTAAATTACTGAAATGTGGTAGAGTGTATTTTCCAAAAATGGCCACAGTAATGTTTCAGTTCCACAACTTCTACCAGACTCTTTCCACTCCCCTCTAAGAGGTTAAGTCTATTTTCCTTTCCCTTAAAACTTGATAGAACTTTGTTGACTGTGTCAACAAGTAGAGTGAGACAGAAATGACGTGACCTAAATTCTAAGGCTAAGTAGCAAAATTTAAAAAAGTGACTTGCTCGTGGGATACTCTTGGGGTGCTCACCCTTGGAATGCAGTCACCATGTTGGGAAGCCCAAGCCACATGGAAAGCTTACATGTAGGTGTACTGACTGACAGCCAGCCCTAGCCAAGGTCTCAGCCAACAGCCAGCATCAACGAACAGATGTGTCAGTGATTGAACTTTCAGAGGGTTCCAGCCTCCAGCTTTTGAGCTGCTCCAGGTGTTGTGAATGGAGCAGAGAGGAGCCGTCCCCACTAAGCCCTGCGCAAACAACAGAATCATGAGAAACATGAATGTTGTTATTTGAATCCAGTAAGTTCTGAAGTTGTTTGCTACTTAACATTAGATAACTTACGGGTTGGCAAATTTTATTTGTAAATAAATTTCTTAGTGACATTTGAGTTGTTATATTTTTACAGAAACTTTTCCATTTTGTCTAGGTTTCTAACTTTTTGTTATAAGATTGTTCACATACTTAAGATAGATTAGGTGATTAATTAAACCTTATTTTTAACCAAAGCAATTTTAAATCTTAACATAATTTTTGAGTTCCTCACTGGAAATTTCAGTCCATTTACCTTTTATTGTAATTAAAATATATTTTAATTGTTTTCACCACCTTACTCTGCATTTTATAATTGTTCTACTTTCGTTTGCTTTTTACTTCTTTTCATTTTAAAAATATTGACTTTGGGTTTATATATTTTTTCCTTATTTGATTTCTTCCCACTTTACAACTCTATTTTTATTCCTTAGTAAGTATCATACAAATTATATCAGGTATATTTAGCAAATTAAAAGTTTTAAAGTTAGACACTTTCTTAACTATTCTTTTAACAAACACAGGGAACTTAGAACAATTTTCCTCTGATTTACTCCTTCCAAATTACAAGTGTATATTGTGTAGTACAACACTGTCTAATATAGCCTTTTATGATGACAGAAATGTTCTATAATCCCGCGCCTTGGGAGGCTGAGGTGAGTGGATTGCCTGAGCCCGCGGGTTCGAGACCCGCCTGGGCAGGCGAAACCTCATCTCTACAATAAATCAAAAAAAAAATTAGCCGGGCGTGGCAGTGCACGCCTGTAGTTCCGGCTACTTGGAAGGCTGAGGTGGAAGGATCGCCGGAGCCCAGCAGGTCGAGGCTGCGGTGGCCGGAAGCGGCCACTGCACTCCAGTTGGGTGACAGGGTGAGACGCCAACTCAAAAAAAAAAAAAAAAAAAAAAAAAAGAGTTTCTTTGCTATCTGGCATGAACAGATTGTTCAAGGCTCATCTTGTACATTTCCTTCCTCGGATGCAATCATGCATTTCTTAAAAACAACAACAAACCTTGTTTCTTTTTGTAGGAAATGACATTTTCAGGCCCAAATCTGGATATTAGAGATGCTTATTGCTCCTGGGTTTATTATTATCTCTAAGGCTTATCTTTAGAGTGACAGGCAGACACACATACAGACACACACACACACATGCACACACACAGTCACACATGCATCCACACACTTTCAAAGCAAAATATCTTGAGTTCATATCAATACTTCTAATTTAAATTCAGGGCTGCAGGATTTTTCTCTAACTGCTTCCATATTGCATCTGTATATTTTTCCTTCCACACTGACAATTTTGGGGCTTAAGAATACAAAAGGCCAGCTGTGGTGGCTCAGTCTGTAATTCCAGCACTTTGGGAGGCCGAGGGGAGAGGATTGCCTGAGTCCAGGAGTTTGAGACCAGCCTGGGCAACTTGGTGAGACCTTGTCTCTACAATAAATCACAAAAAGTAGCTGGTGAGGTGACGTGCATCTGTAGTTTCATCAACTTGGAAGACAGAGGCAGAAGGACTGCCTGAGCCCAGCAGGTCGAGGCTGCAGTGGCCACGAGCGTACCACTGCACTCCAGCCTGGGCAACAAAGAGTGAGACTCCAACTCAAAAAAAAAAAAAAAAAAAAGAATAATGGATTTGGAATATTCATTAATTACTAATTTACTGAATGTAAGTGTCATTCTTAGCATAACAATATTAATATTATGCCACCATAAGTATTTAAAAATATTTGAAAATAAATATGTATTTTAAATTTTTATTGAATGTTATTTATTTTATTTACTAATATTTAAAAGTAAATAGCTGTGCCATATCTACTTTATGAGAGCATATGGCCATTACATATTATACTTTCTTCTTTTTAACTCTCACTTAGTCTTAGTATTCTGTTTAATATTAGTCCTATGCTGATATGTCTCTCATCATTTGGGATCATCTGAAAGTCATTTCTTAATGAATCCTTCAGAAGACAATCAGATGGACAATACTCCCTGAGTTTCTACATGCTGACAGCAATCCGCCTACATTATAATTGAAAGTCAACTTTCCTGTGTCTGCATTCTTGATCACATTTTCCTTCCATGGATAGTCTTAAATACGTTACTTCAATTTCTTTTGGCATCAAGTCTTGTTGATAACAGGTTTAGTAATAATCTATTTTTTCCTTGTAAACTGCTTGGTCTTTTTGCCTATATGCCCCCAAAATAGAGTAACTTAGAGCTTGTAGTTTCAAATTCTTTTTTATATTAGAGAAAGTTTTTCTTGAAATTTAGTTTTCTGTTTTCATTCTGTTCCTTGACTTGGTTTTCCTTTCCAAGGAATCCACTTGTGGATTCTTGATTGTGTGTCTTCAATGTCTATCATTGTCAGATTCTTTTATCTATTTCTTCATTTTTATTTGTTTTTAAAGTTTTTCTTTTCCTATGTCTTTCAAGGTTTCATCAACTGTTATCAGTTCTTGTTTTAATTCTTGGGCAGTCTTCATATTTGAAATTAAGTTTTTCTTTTTATTTCTAAATCTTTGCTCAGTTCCATTCCCTCATTTCTGACTCATGTTCTAGTTTGGACTCAGGTTGTTCTTTCATATCTTTTACCATGTTTCCCATGCCTTTTAGCTCATTTTGAAATAGAAGATTTCAATTTTGATCTGTTCTGAGAGTGTGTTTTTTTGTGTGTATATTCATTGTGGGGATGTTATTTTGTTCCTTTCTCCATTTTTCTTATAATAACTATATAGGATTTGACTGTGATAATTTTCTGTTGCTCCTTTTATATGTATATTTGGTTTTCTTGTATGCTGCTTGGTTCAAGATAGCTCTTCTAACTTTACAGTTTCCTAAGCTATTCTTTTCTTGCAATGATTCAAAATATGGTAGCTTGCCCTCTGAGGTTTCCTGGTTCTGTTTACCACCCCTACTTTTACGTGAACCCCTCTTGTCCCCATCCTGCTTGATTTTGATTTTCCTTTCAATAAGAGACCAGTTTGAGAATTCATAGGGTCTAGACTGTTTTGTAATTTCTGTTAGTCAGCTTTTTTTTGGGCAAAAATAAGTATGATAATATTCAACTTTACAAGGCTTCATTACACACTTTACTATACATTTCAGACACCTCACATAAACTTTTTGTGTAATAAAATGTAAAATACTAATAATTTAGTTTAGAAACTAGCTAAATGTATTAAGTATTTTTAATGTTCTAGCAACTATGCTAAGCACCTTACGTGTACTGTCTCTTTAAAATTCTCACGGCAACTGTACGAGGTAAATATTATCCTAGCCCCATTTTGCAATGGGAAAACTTAGGCATTAAAAAGGGAAATAACTTGCTCAAAGTCACATAATTAATATGATTACCTCAGTCTTTTTGTAGGAAATGAAAAATTCTCCTCTTCTTAGAGAAACAAAAATCATAACTGCATTGTTGCTTGTTTCCATGAAAATACCAGCCCAGAATTACACATGCACCATATAACCCATCAATCTTACGCTTGAAGGAGGCCAGAATTCCACCCTGTCCCAGGTCTCTCTAACTCTAGACCCCAATTCCAGGCTAATAATACTGTATTGTTCATCAGATTCTCTAAGATTCCTATTTTAGTTGCCACAAAGTCTCTTCTTTTGTAGAGCTCATTCTAGGGGAAGGCCGATGTAGGTATATTAAGAGTGTCAAAATATTTAAATGTCCTAAAAGCTCTATGATGCTTCTTTAGGCTCCATGACGTTGGTGTCCACATTGGTTTTGAAAGTTTATTTTTCTGAACTCATATTTAAACCTCTCCAATCTATGATTTTTTTTCTAGTTTTTATTTGTATTTGGAGTAATTTAAAATGCACTTTCACTGAAACTTTTAGAATATGATCCACTTCCATGATAACTAATAAACTTTCACCTAGAGACTACAAAATGGCCTGTCTATAAATATCAACCTTTGATGGTAGGACTTTGCCAACAAAGACATGAGAAAAAGTATGTCAGAAAGGATAATTCTAAACCCTTTCATTCATTCATTTGCTCCATAAATATTTGTTGAGTATTTACTACTCATTAGCCACTATGGTTAACACTGAGAATAGAAAACAAATAATACAAATCATAATAATACAAATAAACAAATAATACTGAAGTCTATATATTGTATGATATTATAGAAGTTAATTTAAAAAATGAATTCTAGTAAGAATGTTAATATAGTTATAGTATTACTCACTATCAATTAAAAAGTTGGAGAATGTCAAGAACAACAAAAAATATATATCTTACAACAAATGAAGTATTAAGGATGATTTAAAAACCCCAGATGATTTTGGAAATAAAATAAGGTAGTATTGAAAAAGTATCAAAGAAGACATTTAAAAACATTCCCCACATATGTTTTTGGTATAAAAATTGGAGGCAAAACTTTTTTTTTTTTACCTAGTATTTGGCGGATTTCTGGCCATTCTCTCTGTACTTCTAGTGCAGACTTCAGTTTAGCACACAGAGGGACATAATCCATGTAATCTATTAATACACGAATAACGCTGCCTACCAAGTGCTTCATCCAGGGAACTGTAATAAACTCACAGAACTGAGAGAATTGATACAATTTAATTTAGTAGCACTTGAACATACCACATACATAAACACTCAAATTTGTTACGAAAAATTACTTTTTTCTTTTTTACGAAAAATAAGAGATCACTTCTTGTAATGAACAACAAAAAAATAAATTGTTTGCTTGTTTCTGTGAAACTTTCAGCCTTGAAGACATATGCGTGGCTCTGATGCAATTGTCATGAACATGACACAATCATGCTCTTCACACCTAGCCTCAATATTCCACCAAATAAGCATATTCCACATGTTTCTACATTATTTTCAAGACAAGAAAAATAAACAGCATCTTTTTTTGTTATCTTTATGCTTATATTCCATGTTTTTGCAAACAAAACTTCAAGAATAAAAAAAAAATCTAAAAATTAGAGTTGATTTTTCTTTGTAACATCCCCAAATGCTTGAGAGTTTATAAGAGTTAGGATGATGACCCAATGTGAAGTGTAAAAAGATTTAACTTGGCCGGGCTCGGGCGTGGTGGCTCAGCCTGTAATCCCAACACTTTGGGACGCCGAGGGGAGGGGATTGCCTGAGCCCGCGGGTTCGAGACCCGCCTGGGCAAATTGGCGAGAACTCATCTCTACAATAAATCAAAAAATTAGCTGGGCGTGGTAGCGCGCGCCTGTAGTTCCAGCTACTCGGAAGGCTGAGGCGGAAGGATCGCCGGAGCCCAGCGGGTCGAGGCTGCAGTGGCCGGGAGTGTGCCACTGCACTCCAGGCTGGGCGACAGAGTGAACCTCCAACACCAACTCAAAAAAAAAAGATGTAACTCACCGGGTTATCTTTGATGACACAAGATGTCCATCCTGGCAGCACTTCTTCCTCTATCTCTGACCACACAAATGAATTTCCAAAGATGTCCCCGTGCGAACAGTCAAAGCACATCTCCACTTGATAGCCATTATTCAGCAATAGCCTCAGCATTATCTCGTCATTTAGGGCATACTGAATGGCACTGGGGAAACGAGTGTCATTCACATGCATAAAATAACAGTTGACATTAGCTCCATGGGAAAGCAGCAGCCGAACAATTTCATAATTATTGGCCCTCACCGCCACGAGTAGACAGTTGAGTGGATCTAGGTTTGGGTCTGCACCCGCAGCCAGAAGCACTTCTGTGCAACGGACGTCGTTATTAGAAACAGCAAAATAGAGTGCAGTCTTCCGCTCATCGTCATAGCTCTGGGAAATGTGGTCAGCCAGTAGGGTATTGACATCAAAACCATGTTCAATGAGCAATTCCAGGCACTGTATATTTTGTCCATCTGCTGCTGAGTGAATTGGTGTTAGCCCACTTATCCGAATTGCATTTTTGGATGTTACTGGAATAAGATATTTCAGTGCACTAAAAAGAAAAGAAAGTCAAATATCCACATGGCATAAAGAAAATAAAGAAATTACATAAACTAGCTTCCTCACCAGACAAGTGGATGCAGTTTGTTTAGTTTCCTTTATTTTCTCTAGATAACCTTATACTGACACGTGTCATCTTTGTCCATTGAGTTTAGTGTAATTTAGTTCAGTTTTGATTTAGCTTCCTATTCTAAACATTCCTGGAAAACATGCTACATCTTACACACTTGGTTCTAGAACTGTAATTTCTCAGGAACCCTCCTCACCTTCCTGTTCTTTTCTCAATAATATGATGTTTATAAGCAACCAATAATATTTTTAAAATGCATAAAAGAAAAATAAACCTTTCTGATGCCACAGAAGAACACTTAATAATCTTAACCACTAGAATTATGGACTCACAGGAAGTGAGGGCAGGAAGTGACCTTGGATGTCACCTAGACCAATGGCTTCATTTAACAGATGAACAAGATAAAGAAGTCTGAAGAGGCAAAATGACTTGTACAAGGTCACAGAGTCAGCTGTAGACCAAGGGCTAGACTTTGTGTCTTTTGAATTCTCATTAATTATTTATTTCACTGATTCCTAGGCAGGTTTTTTTTTTTTTTAAATTGGTCATGTACATTCCGTAAGCTTCCATATAACTTGCAATTCAATTATTAGCCCTAAGAGGTATTTTATTCCATCAAACTCACAACAGTCCAATTGAGATAACTGACCGCAGCTTATGTTTCTAGTACATACGATATAGTTGTGAATTTCACACTTGACTAACCAGCTAGACGTGCATGAGAGCCACAGGCAAGGATAACTTGATCTCTGGTGCCTAACTCAGAGCTACCATGTGTGAATTTATGAACGCTGGGAGTCAATCCAGGTAAACTTTAACAACATGTCACTTAGCATCACACACACGTCACCAGCCACTTAGCCAACGTGGTCACTGAAAATGATAAAGCCAAACTGCTTCAAAGTTTCTGAACTTACGAAACATATTTCATTGCCTAAAACCATCTTTTCATGGTGGGGAGCTCAATAAAATGATTCTATACTTCTACTGATGTGTTGATTATAGCACATTTTGCAATTAAAAATCTATCCAACTATCTGCATGGAATAAACAAATCAACATTTACAATGGAACTTTTCTATTCAAGAATATATTTGATATTATAATATAATATCCTGGAGATGTTAGGAAATAATTGGAATAACACTGATAGCATTGTTACAAATTTTTAATACTCTGTCAGGGGTGGAATTTTTAGGAATGGTAAGCTTTTGTTAAACACAGTTTCCAACAGAAAGGCACCCTTGGGCACCTTGTGCAGCATTCTCACAGGTAGCTTAATTCCTTCTAAAAGAGAATTTCTTTTCATTACAGAGTACTATAAATTTGTTTTTGTGGAAGTACAAGAATATGAAAAGAAGGAAAATCAAACAAGCTCTAGGCATCCAAATAAAAACATAAACAATTTGTCTATTTCTCTGGCTTTGGAGAGTTATAGAGAGGGAGACTTGGAGACTTGTGATTATGCTTTCTGCACAAAATTGGGTTTTTTTTTTCTTTATAGTCAGGGTCTTACTCTGTTGCTTAGGGTGGTCTCAAACTTCTTAGCTCAAGCAATCCTACCTCAGCCTCCCAAAGTGATGGGATTACAGGAGTGAGCCACCATGTCCGGCCAAATTGGCATTTTTAAACTTAAAATGATTGCCTTATAATTGTCACTCACAGATAATGTCCCTCGTAGGCCGCTCGGTGTATAGGAAGATGCCCTGCTCGGTTAGGTACATTTCCGCTTCCTCCATATTCCAGCAGAAGAGAGATGCAGTCAGGATTGCCACCTCCCGCTGCCTCAAACAACACGGACGCCCCATCATCCGCCAAGGCAAACACATCACCACCTGATTGTGTAAAACATGCGGTGTAATGATAACCGGATGGCATTAAGATAGTTTCCTTAAAAACAGTCTTTTTTTTTCCTTTCTAGTTAGGACTTAACATTAAAAGTACAGAATTTCCCTATAGATTATTTGCATTATCTAGAATTTTATATAAATATACAGTATTTATTCTTTTATTGTATTGCTTTTTTCACTTAACATGCTTATTTTGAGATTCATTTATGTTTTTGCATATATCACTAGTTTTTTTATTAAGTGGTATTTTATTGTGTGTGTATATTTGTATATATATACACATATACATATATGTGTGTATACATATATACACACACAACATATTTATAGCATGTGCTTATTTTATGTGTTTATTCATTCTCCTGTCAATGGACATTTGAGTTTTAATTTAATTTAATTTTATTTTAAAGCTGTGGGGTTCAATTCAGATGTAGGTATGCAAGTGGTCATTGTACAGGTAAAGTTTGGGCCTCCATTTGGGTTGTTTTTAGTTCTTAACTCATACAAATAAAGCTATTATGAACATTTTTTTAAAGTATAGAACTAGGAACATCCATGTTTTAATTTTTTTTTTTTGAGTTGGAATCTCATTCCACCGTCCAGGTTGGAGTACAGTGGCATGCTCATGGCCACCCCAGCATCAACCTGCTGGGTTTAGGCAATCCTTCTCCCTCAGCCTTCCAAGTAGCCAGAACTACAGGTGCGCGCTACCATGCTCAGCTAATTTTTTAATTTATTGTAGAGACGAGTCTCACCATGTTGCACAGGCTGGTCTCAAACCTATGGACTTAGGCAATCTTCTCGCCTTGGCCCTCCAAAGTGCTGGGATTATAGGCTTGAGCCACTGCACCCAGTTTTTTCGTTTTTGTTTTTTTAATAATTCGGAGTCCTACTCTGTTGCCCAGGCTGGAGTGCAGTGGGATGCTCACAACTACCGCAGTCTCGACCTGCTGGACTCAGGCAATCCTTCTGCCTCAGCCTTGCAAGTAGCTGGAACTACAGGAACACGCCACCATGCCTGGCTAATTTTTTGATTTATTATAGAGATGAGGTCTTTCCAAGCTGCCCAGACTGGTCTCAAACCCCTGAGCTCAGGCAATCCTCTCACCTCTACCTCTCAAAGTGCTGGGATTATAGATAGGAGCCATCACACCTGGCCTGTTTTCAATAGTTTCAGTGAACAGTTATGCGGCATGCTTCATTTTGTTAGAAAAATCTTTGAGTCACAAAAGCATGAGAGAAACTATCATGTCAATTTTCTTGATGGGCAAATGCTTTACAAAGGAAGGAATTGTTAGCCTTTTTAATTTAAAAATAATAGTTAACACTCTACTTCAACTCAACAAATATTTATCGATTACCCTCCATGTGCAGACACTGTGTGTGACCCTAAGATGAATAAGTCTGACTACCTTAAGGAACTTAGAGGGGAATTGAAACAAAATATCTTCAGAGAACACAGTTTATATAACATCAGGACAAGCGGGCATGATATAGGGGAAAGAGGTCTATGTTTGAATTATGGTTCTGCTGCTCATGGTAAGAGTTGGGACCAAGTTATTTACATCTACACACCCCCATCTCCTTACCTGCAAACTGGAGAAATACAACTTATTTCACAGGGCTTACTTAATCATTGAACGTGGTTGCCCTGTGGGAGACTCACATATTAGCCTTTTCCCCCAGGTGGTTCTTGGGGATCACATGGTCCTGGCCTTCATATGTAGATGAGGCAACTGAAGACCAGATGTTTAAGTCATGAGGCTAGGACAATGAGTAGGTGGCCCAAACCAGTTTAGGAATTAGGTATCCTTAACTCCTGGTCTGTATAAATCACTTGGAAGGTTTGTATGTTTGTTTGAATTGGGGTTTCATTCTGTTGTCCAGGCTCAAGTGCAGTGGCACAATCACGGCTCACCCCAGCCTTGACCTCTTGGGCTCAGGTGATCCTTCTGCCTCAGTCTCTCAAATAGCTGGGATTACAGGCATGTGACACCACACCTGTCTAATTTTGGGGTTTTTTTGTAGACATGAGATCTCGCTATGTTGCCCAGGCGAGAGGATTGCCTGGTCTTAAACTCTTGGGTTCAAGTGATCCTCCCACATCAGCCTCCCAAAGTGCTGAGATTACAGGTATGAGCCGCTGCACCTGGCCTAAGATATTGACTTTGCATTGGCAAGGGCAAGGACCCGACCCAAACCCAGATAGAGGAAATGCCAGGTATGTTTGGGAATACTACTGGTCTATTTTGGCTGGAGTGTAGAATACAAGATGGGAGAGTGGTGAGGGATAAACGTGGA
>CAUYQG010098946.1:0-14116 GCA_963574415.1 Tarsius wallacei
GCAACTTGATGTCTACAATAAAAAAAATTAGCCGGGCGTGGTAGCGCACGCCTGTAGTTCCGGCTACTCGGAAGGCTGAGGTGGAAGGATCGCCGGAGCCCAGCAGGTCGAGGCTGCGGTGGTCGGAAGCGGCCACTGCACTCCAGTCTGGGCGACGGAGTGAGACGCCAACTCAAAAAAAAAAAAAAAAAAAAAAGGGGGGTGCTGTTGATGACTGTTTTATGTTGACTATCAAAGTCCCTTTGTCTATAAAGAGCTCTTAGCAATTAATAAGAAAAAGGAATAACACCCAGTACAAAATAAGCAAAGGACAGAAATCGGTAATTCACAAAATGAAGATTACATGGCAGGAAGGAGGAAGGTTTGTCTTGAAGCCCTCTGGTGACCCAAAACTGGAAATTAAAAGTATGCCAAAAAAAAAAAAATCATACAGAAATGAGAACTTTCTGTTGGTGGAAATGTAAATTAGTTACAATCTTTCTTTCTAAGGGAGTTGTTGGGAAATATGTATTTATCTTTAAAATGGATATGACTTCTGACCCTGCAGTTGTACTCCAAATATTTATCTTAAGGATATAATTAGGTAAATTGGCAAATCTGTAGATATAAAGAAGGGTTTATGTCAATATTGTTCACGATAATAAAAATCTGGAAACAATATTATTCATGATAAAAGTCTTTCAATAGGGAGCCTTGGTTAAAATAATTATAGGGCATATATATAATGGCAAAAATGAAATCCTAAAGATGATTGACGTTGACATGGAAAGATGTTCATGACTTATCACTGAGTGAAAAGAGCTGGTTACAAAATAGTACAAACAGTATGATCCCTTTTGGTTTGGAAAAATGTTTTTTCTTTTTTTATTGTTTTTTTTTTTTTATTTTTTTAGTTGGGAGTCTCACTCTGTCACCCAGGCTGGAGGGCAGTGACATGCTCCCGGCCACCACAGCCTTAACCTGCTGGGCTCAGGCAATCCTTCCACCTCAGCCTTCCAAGTAGCTGGAACTACAGGCACATGCCATCATGCCCGGCTAATTTTTTTTATTGTAGACATCAAGTTGCCAGGGCTGGTCTCAAAGCCGTAGGCTCAGGCAATCCTCTTACCTTGGCCTCCCCAAATCCTGGGATTATAGACATGAGCCACCGCGCCCGGCCTGGAAAGTGTTTTTAAAATACATACACATATACAATATATGGAAGGAGTCACACCAAAATAGTAAGAGTATGGTTGGATTATGGGTGACCTTTGTTTCTATTCTTTTAAAAAATTTTTTTAGTCTTTTGGCACATGCTTGTGCCACTTTTACAGTGAGAAAGAAAAAAGTAGCACAATTCAAGTTTGTCATTCATAAGGGATGTATCCCAAACCTTTATTATTCTCAAATTCCTGAATACCGCCTTAACTTATTATTTATCACATAAGATAATGTATTCAAAGGTTGTACAGAAAATCCAAAGACAGGTTGAAATCAGGATATTGAATGATCAGTGAGACACACTAGCTAAGAAAAGAAACTCAGTCCTATCCACTTACTATTCTAAATAACTCACTAGCAAAGTAACAAATTATTGCCAGGTATTCATTTACTAGGCAAATATTTTTTAGTGCCCATTTTAAACAGCTAAGTGCTGGGATTGCTTCTGATACCATTGAGACTAAGATATTCAGTCTACAAGTGCCATTGTCTGTCCACTGAATCTCTTTTCTTCCATAATCTAATAATCTAGTGTATAAGACACAGGAATAACATACTTTTGTAGCACTAGTCCTTTAACTTTTGTGATTAAACAGATTTTTTTTCAGGGTATAGTTTTCTGATTTAAATTGTTTGTAGTTTCATTGCAATTTCACAGAATTCCTAAAAAATGAATTAGAATGGATAGCCCACTATCTGCATTGCACTCCTAAAGCATGACCAGTGCTTGATGAATTCTCCATTCAAAATTTAAAAACTTTATGGCTGGGCACAGTGACTCATGCCTGTAATCCCAGCACTTTGGGAAGCTGAGGTAGGAGGATCACTTGAGCCCAGGAGTTTGAGACCAGCCTGTGCAACATAGTGCGACCCCCATCTCTTTAAAAAAATTTTTAAAAAATATTTTTGTTTAGCTTTTTATATTGATATGGCTTCAGACTTACAAAAAACTGCAAGAGTAGTACCCAGAATTCCATATATCCTTAACCCAGATTTTCCAAATGTTAGCATTTTATATTTGTTTTATCTGTTTTTTGTTTGTATATGTTTTATAAAATAAGAAATAAAATATATATATATTTTATATATAGATACATTTTTTCTAAAACCATGAGAGCGAGTTATAGACATATGCTCTTTGTCTGTAAATATTTTAGTGTGTATTTCTTAAAATCAAGGATATTCTCTTACATAACCATGGTTTAATTATCAAAATCAGGAAATTAACATTGGTCTGTTACTGTTATTTGTTTGAGTCGGAATCTCACTCTGTTGCCCAGGCTAGAGTGCAGTGGCACGTTCACGGCTAGCATAGCCTTGATCTGCTGGGCTCAGGCGATTCTTCCACCTCAGCCTTCTTAGTAGCTGGGGACTATAGGTATGTGCTACCATGCCCAGCTAATTTTTTTTTTTTTTTTTTTCTGAGTTGGAGTCTCACTCTGTCGCCCAGACTGGAGTGCAGTGGCTGCTCCTGGCCACCGCAGCCTCGACCTGGGCTCCAGCGATCCTTCCGCCTAAGCCTTCCAAGTAGCTGGAACTACAGGCGCGCACTGCCACACCCGGCTAATTTTTTGATTTTTATTGTAGAGATGAGATCTCGCCAAGTTGCCCAGGTGGGTCTTGAACCCGCGGGCTCAGGCAATCCCCTCACCTCGGCCTCCCAAAGTGCGGGATTACAGGCTGAGCCACCGAGCCCGGCCTAATTTTTTGACTTATTGTAGAGATGAGGTCTCGCCATGTTGCCCAGGCTGATCTCAAACTACTGGGCTCAGACAGTCCTCTCACCTTGATCTCCCAAAGAGCTGGGAATACAGGTGTGAGCCACCACACCTGGCTGTCACTGTTATTTAATCTATAGATCTTATTTAAGTTTGACCAGTTGTCCCAATAACTCCTTTATGGCAAAGGAAAATTCTGGATTGTTGTCATTAGTATTTTTGAAAAATCTATATCAATATAAATATATTTTCTTGTGTGTGTGTGTGTGTGTGTGTGTGTGTGTGTGTGTGTAAAAGACTCGTGTAATGAAAATAACTTTCTTTTTAAGAGACAGACTCTTGCTCTGTCACCCATGCTGGAGTACATTGGCACAGTCATAGCTCACTCTAGTATTGATCTCCTGGACTTAAGCAATCCTTCAAAGCATCTCAGCCTCTGGAGTAACTGGGACTATAGGCATGTGCTACCACATCTGGTCAATATTTGAATTTTTAAAAATTTATTTATTTATTATAATGTTGTGGGGTACAAATAAGGATTTACTACATAAGTAGGTTGCATGCAGGTGAATTTTGGGCTTCTAGCTGCTCTCACTCCCCCTGATAGTGGACCGGGTACCCATTGTGTTATCATGTACCCTCTATCCTCCTCTCTTCCTCCCTCCCTAGCAGTATTCAGTGACTGCTGATCCCACCTTAAACTGATGTGACTAGTGTTTAGGGCCCACTTATGAGTGAGAACGTGTGATACTCAGTTCCTTGTTTTGGTGATAGTTCACTTAGTATAATGGTCTCTAACTGTATCTAAGTTGCTGTGTAGGCCGTGATTTTGTTCTTTATGACTGCATAATATTCCATTATGTAGATGTACCACATTTTCTTTATCCAGTTCATTTTTTTTTTTTTTGAGTTGGAGTCTCACTGTCGCCCAGGCAGGAGTGCAGTGGCATACTCATGGCCACCGCAGCCTCGACCTGCTGGGCTCAGGTGATCCTTCTGCGTCAGCCTTCCAAGAAGCTGGAACTACAGGCATGCGCCACCATGCCCAACTAATTTTTTAAAATTTATTGTAGACATGAGGACTCATCAAGTTGCCCAGGCTGATCTCGAACCTGTGAACTCAGGCAGTCCTCTCACCTCCGCCTCCCAAAGTGCTGGGATTATAGGCGTGAGCCACTGTGCTTGACCCCATTCACTTTTGATGGGCAAGAGGGTTGGTTCCATGTTTTTGCTATTGTGAATAGTGTGGCAATAAACATGTATGTGCAGGTGTCTTCTTTGTAACGTGATTTATGTTCCTCTTGGTATATTCCCAGGAGAGGGATTGCTGGATCATACAGAAGATCAATTTTTAGTTCTTTTAGAAATCGCCACAGTTTCCGTAGAGGCTTAACTAGCTTACATTCCCACCAACAGAAGCATTGCCTTTTCTTCAGAGCCGTGCCAGCACCTGTTGTTTTTTTGACTTATTAATGATAGTCATCTCTAACAGAGTTAGATGGTATCTCATTGTAGTTTTTATTTGCATTTCTCTGATGATTAGTGAGGCTGAGCATTTTTTCATGTGTCTTTTGGCTATTGTATGTCATCTTTTGAGAAGTGTCTGTTTATCTTCTTTGCTCACTTTTTAATGGTTTTGTTTTTCCTTTCAGTTCATTTAAGTTCCTTAAGAGATGAGGTCTCACTGTGTTGCTTAGGCTGGTCTTGAACTCTGGCCTCAAGCAGTCCTCCCAGCTCAGCCTCCTAAGTAGCTGGGATTATAGGCACAAGCCACTGTACTAAGTTGAAAATAACATTTCTGAAATAAGAAATGGAAAGGACAAACCAGAGCTTACAGTTGTTTAGGATATTGTTGAAAGCCTTTAAAGCCCTCCCTATTTTCCCCTACCCCAATCCTTGACATTTTCATAGCTCTTTGTTTATACCTGTCTTATGGCACTTAGCATGTTCTGTTAGATTTATTTTATTTTGTTACTTTGCAATTTTACTATTATTACCACTTGAATTCCCCTGAATTTCCTGCAGTGCCCAATACTGAATATATATTAAATATATGCAGTGGACTCCTAAAACCTGAAGTATATAAATAGGATATGGTTGATTTTTTTGTCTACACATTATTTGACATGCTATACTTCTTTCTTCCCATCTAGTTCGTGTATTGCCAAGTCTGTTGTGAGCCCTTCCACAAGTTTTGTTTAGAGGAGAATGAGCGCCCTCTGGAGGACCAGCTGGAAAATTGGTGTTGTCGTCGCTGCAAATTCTGTCATGTTTGTGGAAGGCAGCACCAGGCTACAAAGGTACTAAAATAATAAACCTACAGCTGCACCTCCATATTCTTGGTTTCTTCATCTGTGGAATCAAACAATTTTGGGTTTGAAATGTTTGAAAAAAAAAGGATGGTTGCATTTGTACTGAACACATACAGACTTTTTTTGGTCATGATTTCTTAAACAATACAACAACTATTTACATTGTATTAGGTATTATAAATAATCTAGAGATGGCTTAAAGTATACAGGAGGATGTATATAGGTTATATGCACATACTCTTTATTAATTTGTATAAGAGACTTGAGCATTCATAGATTTTGTTATCCTCAGGGTGATCCTGGGACCAATCCCCTATGTATACCAAGGGGTGACTGTACTTGAAGTATTACTTTCTATTTCTGCATTCTAATTTAGGGTTTTGTATCTACATTCTTTTCTCTCTTTGTTTTGTGTTTTTGTTTGTTTTGTCTTGGAGTGTTTTTTTTTTGAGACAAGGTCTCATTCTCATCCAGGCTGGAATAAACTGGTACAGCCATAGCTCACTGTAGCCGTAAAGTCTTGGACTCAAGTGATCCTCCTGCCTCAGCCTCCCCAGTAGTGAGGACTACAGGCTTGCACCACCATGCCCAGCTAATTAAAAAAAAAATTTTTTTTTTGTAGACCTGGGGTGTCACTATGTTGTCCAGGCTGGTCTCAAACTCCTGACTTCAAGTAATCCTGCCTCAACCTCTTAAAACACTAGGATTATAGATGTGAGCCACCGTTTGGCCTATTTTCTCTTTTGACTTAGTCTAACTGGGTATAATTAATCGACTATTTTTGTATTTTACAAGGGGAACACCCCCCAAAATGGAATTTATTTATTTTTTTAAAAAGTGTATTTCTTCTTACATGTTTAAGCTTCAGTCACCTTCAGAGTACTCTCCTTTTGATGCAACATACCTATCAAGATGCTTTTTCTGCTGGTTTTTGAACTTGTCAATTTTGATGCCTTTTAGTGCTTCTGCCATTTTTTATTTCGTCTCTTCCACATCAGCACATCTTCCCTTGAGGACTTTTTTCATCTGGGGAAACAACAAAAAAGTTGCTTGGGATGAGATCATAATAAGGAGGGTGGAGCATGGGGGTCATTACTGTTTTTGGTCAAAAAACTGCTGAACACTCAATGCAGTGTGGGCACGTGTGTTGTCATGGTGGAAGAACCAGGCACCTATTAGCCACAACTTGGGACTTTTCCGCAAATCGTGATGCAACCTTCTCAAAACTTCCAGATAAAAACTTTGGTTGGCCATTTGATCCAGAGGAACAAATTTTGAGTATACTACAAGGGGCCCACCCTCTAAAAGATAATTCTGTTTTTGGAGGGTCCCCCTCCTTACTTTTGGGAATAAAGCATAAAACATGGTATTGGACAAAATTCCAAAAATAAGTCAACTCTCTACCTGATAAAACTACTTATTACTAAGTGCCTTTGGTAAGAAATAAATTCCTATGCTTTAATTGGGAGTAAATAATGTATGAGGAAATTTAAAGTGTTCTAACTGAAGATAAATATGAAATAGGGTACTAAGTAACAGGTGTTTAGTGAAGGTAATGTGATACCATCTTTGTGCCATTATGTATCCTTACAGCAGCTGCTGGAGTGTAATAAGTGCCGAAACAGCTATCACCCTGAGTGCCTGGGACCAAATTACCCCACCAAACCCACAAAGAAGAAGAAAGTTTGGGTGAGCATACACATTAGGATGTTTTATAGAGAATTGTCATGGTACTATTGGGCTTGCAAAGTCACTAATAGGAATATCTTTGCTCTAGGATGCCATTATAACAATTTTTTTGCCTCCTTACTAGGACATCATCCCAGTAGAAAAATCAAATCTTATCAAATCTTTTTTTTTTTTTGAGTCCAAGTCTCACTCTGTTGCCCAGGTGGGAGTGCAATGGCACACTCACGACTACCACAGCCTTGACCTACTGGGCTCAGGTGATCCTTTTGCCTCAGTGTTCCAAGTAACTGGAGCTACAGGCACGTGCCACCATGCCTGGCTAATTTTTTAATTTATTGTAGAGACGAGGTCTTACCAAATTGCCCAGGCTGATCTCAAACTCCTGGGCTCCGGCAGTCCTCTTGCCTTTGCCTCCCAAAGTGCTAGGATTACAAGCATGAGCCACCATGCCTGGCTGAGAAATCAAACCTATAAATGAATAGTGTCTGAGATTTTTTCAAATTAATAATAGATATTAGAAATAAGATATCTGTTGGATTTCCTTCTTCTTTTTCAGATCTGTACCAAGTGTGTTCGCTGTAAGAGCTGTGGATCCACAACTCCAGGCAAAGGGTGGGATGCACAGTGGTCTCATGATTTCTCACTATGCCATGATTGTGCCAAACTCTTTGCTAAAGGTACTTTTAAAAAGTCAGTTTTGTCAGCTTTCAGAGGTCGCACTTGGTGTTTTGGAGGTGAACTAGATACTCTAGTAGAATGAAATAAAAAGTCCCACACATTATGTCAAGTATACTATTTAGGCACGTTTACTTAGTTCCTGTTTTTGCTCTTTCCTTTGCAGAGGACTTAACAACTAGAAATGTTTTGTTGGCTAGTATGGAAGGAATTAAAGGGACCTTATATTATAGCTAACCACAAAGAATTGCTCTAAGTCAGTATTTCCCAAGATGTGATGCATATATATTTGATTGTGTCAGAAATGATTTTAGGTGGTACCCAAACATTTTATTTTAACAATTATGCCAGATAAAAGTCATAACTAATACATTAAACCCATTATTTTACTGCTTGGGATAATGATGACATACAGTTCACCATTAAAGTTATTTTAAGTAAAATAAGCAGATTAATTAAAGAGGTCTATTAAATAAAAAAATATAGAGGAGATCCATAAGTACAGCAAATTTATGCAGGTTGTACATAGGACTGAACTTTAAAAAGCACTGCTCTAATGTAAATGTGCTAGGAATAAGGAAAAGGTTTAACTTTTTCTTACTACCATAGTGCCACCTCCTTTTAAATATTTAAAGTTCTCTATTCTTTTTCTACTACATTATCTTCAGAATCTACCTTATGACCTTTATAAATGGGTCTAAAGAAGAGAACTAGTGACGTATATGAAGTTTCCTATTAGTATTCTAGGAGCTGGGAATAATCTTGATACTTTGCAGACGTGTGAACTTTTCACACTAGAGTCATGCTGGGATTTGTAAGGGATTTCAGAAGAATATAGATTTTATTTTCTTAAAAGACAGGGTCTCATTCTATTACCCAGGCTGGAATTCATTGGTGTAATCATAGCTCACTGTAACCTTGAACTCCTGGGCTCAAGTGATCCTCCTAAGTAGCTGGGACTACAGGCACACCATTGTGCCTGGCTAATTTTCTAGTGTTTTGAGACAGAGTATGGCCATGTTGTACAGATTGGCCTCGAACTCCTGGCCTCAAGCAGTCCTCCCACTTTGGCCTCCCAGTGTTGGGATTACAAGCATGAGCTACCATGCCTGGCCAGAACATAGATTTTTAGATTAGGTGGGCATATGTGGGTTGAAGGCCTTAAAAAGCACTGGAGTGCGAGATGAACTTTGCTTTGCTTTCAGGAAACTTCTGCCCTCTCTGTGACAAATGTTATGATGATGATGACTATGAGAGTAAGATGATGCAATGTGGGAAGTGTGATCGCTGGGTCCATTCCAAATGTGAAAATCTTTCAGGTACAGAAGGTTGGAGTCTTTTTATTACCATTTTCTTCTTTCTAGGTACTACCACATTTATAGTCCCCAGAGCACTAGAAACCTAAAATCACAGTAGTGTTGTTATTTGACATAGTTTTAAATTTATTCTTTGGTCTCTAGAATGTGCTACATTTGTGCCCACTTGTCTCGAACACAAGCTTTTAAAGTATTTATTTGCTGTCCTTGTGGGTACCATAACCTATTAATTCACCAATAACTAAATTCTGGATTAGTGTTAATTAATAATGTCCCTTTTAGAGATCAATATGTGTGATACCCAGGGAGATATTAGAATCTTAATGCAGTTCCTAACACACAGCTTTATAAAGTAAGTTCAGTGGAATAGTTTTCTCTTCTCTCTCTCCTATTGTTCAGAGAACTTCATCATTGTAGGTTTTTGTTTTCCTAGATGAGATGTATGAGATTCTATCTAATCTGCCAGAAAGTGTGGCTTATACTTGTGTGAACTGTACTGATCGACACCCTGCAGAGTGGCGACTGGCTCTTGAAAAAGAGCTTCAGATTTCTCTGAAGCAAGTTCTGACAGCCTTGTTGAATTCTCGGACTACCAGTCACTTGCTCCGCTACCGGCAGGTAGGCCAAATTCATTTTGTTTTCTGAATGCTTGTTCTTAAGTAGTTTTTACCTGGTAATAGAATGGGGTTTTTTGTTTGTTTTATTTTGCTTTGTTTCATTTTCTTCACTCCATTTTATAGGTAACTTCTTTTGGCTGTAATCATTAGAAACATTTGTAGAGCCAAGAGATAGGACCTTCTTTGTCATAAGAAGTGCGGAGGGGCCATATCTTCAAAGGCTAGCAGTTGTAATAAGAAATTTGGACTTTATACTCTGAAAGTGGTGGGGAGCCAGTGAAAGTCTTTATTCAAGAGAGTATTCTGATCAGAGTTGCTTTTTTATTTTAAAAAATTAGTCTGACTGGAGTGGAGAGGGAAAATTGGAGATGCTTAAACCCAGTGGCAGGAGCAATAGTCAGGAAGCAGTTGTAGTAATCAGTTTGGAAGCCACTACTTTTTTAAAAAGTTCTTGTAAGTTGTGAACTATACATTTATAAAATAGGCATCAGGAGCACAAAGTATAATGTTGAAAGACCACATGGATAACTTTAACTCAGAGTAAGGTTGCTGTTTTATCTTTTAATAGAACTCCATTTTTTGAATAGGAAAATTAGCTGTTATCTCTGTCGTACTACAAAAGAACTAAACATGGTTTTAATTTCTTCATACTAGGTTTGGAAATTATCAACCAAAACTCATAAGTTAACCTAGCCAAGCCATTAAATAACAAGCTCATTTTAACTTTCATATTTGAGAACTCTGATTATTTTCATGCTCTTTGGGTTTTATAATATGAATCATTCAGTACTATCCTTATTAATTTTAATAGAATTTGCATGGATACCTCATTTTTAGTGTTAGATAAAAAGAAACATATCTTTCCTGGCAATAGGCTGCCAAGCCTCCAGACTTAAATCCTGAGACAGAGGAGAGTATACCTTCCCGCAGCTCCCCAGAAGGACCTGATCCACCAGTTCTTACTGAGGTCAGCAAACAGGATGATCAACAGCCTTTAGATCTGGAAGGAGTCAAGAGGAAAATGGACCAAGGGAACTACACCTCTGTGGTATGTCTCTATAGCAAACTACCACGATTTCAAGTGCCAGTGTAGCTTCCTTGTATCTTTGGGGGACGAGGCTAGATATAAGTAAATTAAAAAATAATTTGTATTATATTTAGAAATGTCATGTGACTTTAGACACCAAAAAATGTACGAGTTATTTTAACTCTGTGATTTAGTAGGGTTATGATAGGAAAGGTAATGTCTGAAAATGGTTCTTTTATTTGGCTTTTATCTATGTTCTCTGAAAATTACTTTTGTATTAAAAAGACGCACTAAGAACTGTTTATGGGGAAAATGCTAATGTGAAACTAACTGGTTTTCTCCTTTTGAGATCAAATCTGAATAATATGCCTTTCTTTATAAAGTATTCATTTGTAGATAGATGTCTGTTGATGTTATGATTTTAAGGATATATAAATGATCGAGACCTCATCTCTACAATAAATCAAAAATTAGCTGGGCATGGTAGCGCGCGCCTGTAGTTCCAGCTCCTTGGAAGGCTGAGGCGGAAGGATCGCCGGAGCCCAGCAGGTCGAGGCTGCAGTGGCCCAGAGCAGCCACTGCACTCCAGTCTGGGCGACAGAGTGATACTCCAACTCAAAAAAAAAAAAAAAAAAAAAAAAAAAAAGATCATTCATTATCTATTTGCTGTTCTGATGTTTACTTATTTTTACCTAAATAAAAAATTGTGGATCTGTTTGGGTAACTTACCATGATATAGTTAATTTGTTTGCATTCTTACTTTATTAGCCTGGCATCTCTTGTCAAAATTTATTTGGGAATAGAATCCCAAAGGTGTCAACCAAAGAGCATTGTACCATATTAAAATAGGGTGTGAGTTTCTGGTGGATCTCTGTGCTGGCTGATTAAGGAGGGGAGAGGAAGTGGTTTTGAGAGCATACTGTTTTATGAATAATTAATGTTTTGTTTTTATATACAGTTGGAGTTCAGTGATGATATTGTGAAGATCATTCAAGCGGCCATTAATTCAGATGGAGGGCAGCCAGAGGTTAAAAAAGCCAATAGCATGGTCAAGTCCTTTTTTATCCGGGTGAGTGATACTACTAGTTCATGTTTTTAATGCTTGCCTATGAGTAATTACAGTTGGACTTGTTCTCTTCTGCTTTTTGCTTTGCCATATATATAAGGCATCTTTTGGTTTAATTTGGTCCTCTGATTTTTTGGGAAGAAGTTGGTGAGGTTGCCAGAGTGGCTGAATGTTTCACTTGGTGGTCTGACATGATCTTGATATTGACAGAGAAGCTGGTGTCAGTCTTTATGTAGTTTCCAGATGAATGTTCACGTTTACATTTTGTTTATTTTTCTTTTAGCAAATGGAACGTGTTTTTCCATGGTTCAGTGTCAAAAAGTCCAGATTTTGGGAGCCAAATAAAGTATCAAGCAAGTAAGTACATTCAGTATAACTTTTTTTCTCTTCATGTCAGATAGAAATCTGAGAATGCTCATATTTCCAGACTGAGGTTTTCTAAGAGGTTTTAATATTAGAAATAAATCAGTTGAAATGCCCTTTCAGTGCTGGTTTGGAGATAACACTTAATATTTGTTGTAAGCTATTGCCTTTTCCCCCTTACTTTTATATTTGTTGTGTCTTAGGGAACTTGATTTAATTAGTGGCATATGTAAAACACGTGTGTGATATAGCCAGCTAGTTGACAGTGTTATAAATGGGTTCTGTTTTACTCAGTTCAAATGGGGCTCTCTAAGGCTGGAGTGCAGTGACACACTCATGGCCACCGCAGCCTTTATCTGCTGGGTTCAGGTGATCCTTCCACCTCAACCTTACAAGTAGCTGGAACCACAGGAGCGCACCACCACGTCTGGCTAATTGTTTTGATTTATTGTAGCGACGAAGTCTTGCCAGGGTGCCTGGGCTGGTCTTGAACCCCTGGACTCAGGCAGTCCTCTTGACTCTGCCTCCCCAAATGCTGGGATTACAGGCATGAGCCAGTGTGCCTGGCTAGTTCTCTTGATGTCTCCATATATAACCTTTAATTTTTATTCTAGTAAATAATTTTGAGTTTTGATAAGATTGTCATTTGCTTCTGGAAGTTTAACTAAGAGTTATATATTGAGGTAGAGTTTTTTAAAATATTAAAGTTCTGTTTACTTAAGCAGTTTTCATATTCTGTAACTTGTTCTTACATTCTGGGAATGGCTTATGCATGGGGTACCTGGTAATATCAAGAATCTGATTATTTTGTGCAGCTCTAGGTCTATTGTAAGAGTTCAATAAATGCTTGTTGACTCGATTATTTTCAGCAGTGGGATGTTACCAAACGCAGTGCTTCCGCCTTCACTTGACCATAATTATGCTCAGTGGCAGGAGCGAGAGGAAAACAGCCACACTGAACAGCCTCCTTTAATGAAGAAAATCATTCCAGCTCCCAAACCCAAAGGACCTGGAGAACCAGATTCACCAACTCCTCTACATCCTCCTACACCACCAATTCTGAGTAAGACACCAAAAGAAGAGCCAATCTCAATTTCTCTCTAGACTGACTTTTGTGAATCTAAATTTAATATATTTGGTATCAGGAAGAAATTTTCTGGTCATCCTTACGTGTAATAAAACCATTATTTTTGCTTCACTTGAGATGTTAATAAGAACTTGATATAAATACTCTTGAGTATTGTAATATAGATGGTGAGATCGCATAACTCTGAACACTTTTTGAAAAGTGTTTATTTTATAGGCTATAAACTCTTTAAGCTGAATTGTTTTCCTTTCTCCTAGAAACCAGACATAGTATTGCCAATTTTAACTGGATGTCTTTCGGGTTCCCAGGTACTGATAGGAGTCGAGAAGACAGTCCAGAGCTGAATCCACCCCCAGGCATAGAAGATAATAGACAGTGTGCGTTATGTTTGACGTATGGTGATGATAGTGCTAATGTAAGTACTTCAGAATATGAGGTCTTAGACACCTCAAAAGAACTGTTTGTCCTTGTGTCTGTACTTGATAAATTGGTGCCATTTATTAAGTTGCATATTAAAAAGCTTGTCATTAATGTACAATAGCAGAATGACTAAGAACCCCAGTTCTGACAGGTTTGCCTGGATTCATTTCTATGCTTAACTGCCTATTTGTTGACCTTGGAAAGTAACTTAACCTCTCTGACCCTCAGTTTCATCTTTAAGATGAGGATGGTACTGCTTATCTCAGAGTGGTGGGAGGATTAAATGAAATAATATATGTAAAGCCTCTCTGTGTATGGCACATAGTAAACTTACAATTTAAAAAATGGTTTTTAAGCCGGGCTCGGTGGCTCAGCCTGTAATCCCGTGCCTTGGGAGGCTGAGGTGAGTAGATTGCCTCAGTCCACGGGTTCGAGACCCACCTGGGCACGTGAGACCTCATCTCTACAATAAATCAAAAATTAGCCGGGCGTGGTAATGCGCGCCTATAATTCCAGCTACATGGAAGGCTGAGGCGGAAGGATCGCCGGAGCCCAGCAGGTCGAGGCTGCGGTGGCCGGGAGCAGCCACTGCACTCCAGCCTGGGTGACAGAGTGAGACTCCAACT
>CAUYQG010098952.1:0-12425 GCA_963574415.1 Tarsius wallacei
ATTAATGGTGGTGGATATCTATCTGAGGATGGGGAGACACCTCTTATCAACAAGGGTACATGAACGAAATATTTTTGTATGCCTAACCCCTAACTGTACCCCACAATAACATAATAAAATAAAATAATATAAAATAAAAAATAAAAAAAAATAAAAAAAAAATAAAAAAAAAAAAAGAGCAGTAAATCTAGTTAAGAACATGTACTCAGGTGTATTATAAGGATTTCATTGCCATTTAAACTACTGAATGGAGGTTTAAGCCATAGACAAACTCACTTGAACTCTAAGCTTTTCTGTTGAGTGCTGTCTGGATCTGTTTTTACCTATAGTGGTTAGCGAATCAAGCCGCAAAGAACAAAAAAAAAATTAACAAGCCATGAATTAGTGTGAAGGCCAAGAGTGCAGTGGTTCAGACTTGGTGTTTATTTATTCTTTGGGGTTCTTATATATACTTGATTCTTTCTGAATGCCAGTAGTTATAGATCACATGATGTAAGGTGTAGTTGGTCAGTGGTTCATGAAGACAGTATAGCACAATTGGGGAGTCTTGCATATTCTTCACAGATTACTTTTACCCTCAGATCTACACAATATAATCTCTAAATACTCCTGCTTTTATTTTTTTAATATTATTTTAAAGATGTGGGGCACAATTCAGGATTAGGTATACAAGTGGACATCATACAGGTAAAGTTTGGGCCTCCCCTTGTCCCCCACTTTGCCTGGTTTGAGATCAGGTACTTTTATTGATGTTGTATTTCCCACCCCCACCCCCCACTCCCACCCCCATCCCAGCAGTATCCTGCTACTGCCAATCCCTTTATTATAGTATTATGGTAAATGTTCAGGGTCCACTTATGAATACTCCTGCTTTTAAAAATGTGACAGAAAACAACAGGAAAGGGTACTTATTCGTTCATTCAACAATCGGCTGAACATCTATTCTATGCCAAATGTGTATGGGAATCAAGAGGAGGGAAACTTCAGCTAAAAAAACTGCACCATTTATTCCTTCTCTTATAGAGCTCACAAGCTAGTAAGGGAGACAGACAAGCAAACAGGCAGTAACACAACATAGTGTGGTGTTGTTAATGTCATTAGAAAGCATTGGTTAGTCCTAGAATTTTAAAATCATATGGTATATTATTTGGATGCTAGAATCTTACACTGAAACTTGAAAAATACAATGGTAACTGGTATGAGTAAAATTAACTGCTATTATAACAGTTAATTTTATATTCATATGAATGTGTTTTAAACTAAATCTCACCCCTAGAAAGAATGTGTTCAGAACATAAATACATTTTCTAATTTAGTTGGCTTATGAAGTGGCCATTAATTATTCAAATATTGTTTGACATTTGTGGGGAAAGGTTGTCTGAAAGAGATGACAAACCAAAAGAGACCCGGGCAGAGTCAGAAACCTTTACTCTCTCATGATCAGTACTAGGCTACATAGAACAGGGTGCAGAAAATAAGGGGGAAATATCACTTTTTATAAATATGTGTCATGACTAACTGATGAATTTGGCATAGGAGAATAATTGGAAATTCTATTTATGGTCCTATTTACACTCTTATTGTCAAAATTAATGATTCACTATAAGTGAGCGTTTTGCCTATATTCATTACCATCACTGCCTGTGACTAAATTAAAATGTGTTTGTATTTCCACACATCTTGATTTTCATGGCAAAACTCCAGACTCAGTCAATTTTTGGGGGGTGTTAATGTTTCTGACCAATAGCCTACAACCTTCCTTAAATTAAGAAATTCTTACCCTTCAGGGCAACCCCTTGGGTCCTCTCCTGCTCTGGGAGCTTTTCTGTCCTCTCAATAAATCCTGCTTCCCCCTCCCCCACAAAAAAATTCTTACCCTTCAAAATAGACATTTATTTTTAAGATGTTTTATAAGCTGAGTAGATACAAAAGAAACATATGGCATAGGTATAAGGGCTGACAATAGAAGAAACTCAAGTATCCACTATTAAGAAGCAAGAAATAAGCACACATTTTAAAAATTAAAATTTTTTAAGAGTAATGTATCACATGGTACAAATTCAAAATGTACAAAAGGGTATACATTGAAAATTTTGCCATTTTTCCTGTTCTTTATATATAATACACTTCCTCATTCTTTTTCTATAGTATTTTGCTGTATGAATTTAGCATCATTGATTTAGTCACCCACTGATTTATATTTAGTTTTTTTTCTAATAATTTGCTGTTATAAAAATGCTGCAATAACTGTGTGTGTAGATAATTTCACACATATGAGTACATCTGTAGAATAAATTCCTAGAAGTGGATCTGTTAGGTTAAAAGTCACGTGAATTTTCATACAGAGAAAGTTTGCATCTCTACCAGCAATATATGGGAGTGCTTGTTTTCCTGTATTTTTGTCAATAAAATGTATCATTAAACTTTATCAATGTTGTAGGTAAAAATGTTATCATTGTGGAATTTAACTTTGTTTTCTCTTATTATTACTGCAGCTGGGCCTTTTTTTTAATGTCAACAGCCATTTGTATTTGTTGTTGTGTGAACGGCTTGTTCATCTTCACTTATTTTTCTGTAAGGCTTGTTGGACTTTCCCTTACTGATTTGTAAACACAATTCATTTAGGGAAATTTTCTCTTTATCTGATAAAAATTCTCTTTCCTCTCAGTTTGTCTTTTTATTTTGTTTAAGTCATTTTGTAGAAATTCTTATTATGTAGTCAGGTGTATCAACCTTTTCTTGTATAGTTTTTGAGTTTTGTGACATTATTTAGAAAGGTCTTTTTTTACTCTGACAGTAAAAATAACAGACATCTAAACAGAACCATGATTCGTGAATTTTTCTTTTTGCCACAGAGTTTAAATACTGTTTTACCTATAGCATTTTGACATCTGACCTTCAGCACTGAATGGAATAAACTGGTTATAAAGGATTTTTCACAGTGAACCTTCAGTCATGAAATCCAGTTGCTATGGAAATTTGATCCAACTCTTTTTTTAAAAAAAACATTCATTATTTGTCTATTATGAGTAAAACACTGTGCTAGGCACCATATGGGATACAAATATGAAACAGAAGGAAAGCAAACCTTGTCCTCCAAAGAACTTGCATTGTAGTGTGGAATATAGGTATATTTTTAAAACATGAGAGGAGCAAAGAGGAAATGGTGTGAGTGGTGCATAGGGGTGAGTGGTCAGGTTCAATGTAGATTGATTATAGACCTACCTGTTGCTTATTACTAATGTTCTTATCACGTAAAGCAGAGGTTGACAAGATATCTGTATAGGGCCAGTTAGTAAATATTTTTGGCTTTACAACTACTTAATTTCTGCATGAACAACGAGAGTGACTACGTTCCCATGAAACTTTATTTATGGACACTGAAATGTGAATTTCATGCAATTTTCACATGTTGTGAAATATTATTTTTACTTGCTTTCAAGTATTAAAAAAATGTAATAAACACTCTTAGCTCATGGGGTATACAGAAACAGATGGCAGGTCGGATTTGGCTTACGTTACAGTTTGCCAATCCCTGGTGTAGAGGAATAACTGTGACATTTATCCCGGGAGAAAATTATTTCAGAGAGACCTACCCATTGTTGAAAGCCTACAAAATAACTTGAAATTTATCATTTTATTTAAGTTTTGCAAAAAGAATCTGGAAGCAATGAATGAGAAGTCTTGAACATGTGACCTACTGCTACTCAGCTAAACACTGCTTTGAGGTGGAGAGGATGGAGTTTTTTGAATCGAATTCACGGATTCCTTCTGTTAAACTGCCTTTCACCTAATATTTCTGTCGGAGAATCTAGAAACTATGGTGATTGATGCCATAGAAACACACAGCGAGCGAGCAGGGTGATGAGCTTGTAGATCGTGGCATGGCTGAGAGGCAAAAAGCTTTTTAGCTGCCAATCTAGTAGTAAAGTAATGGAATAAAATGCAATGCGGCCAGCATACAGGGAGCTTTACTGTTTACAGAGCACTTTTCACATATATTATAGCATTTAATTTTACTCAAAACTCATGATAACCCTGTGGGTAGATATTTTTATGATTTTATAGTTAAGGATCGGATTCTTTTCTTCTGGCACTAGTCACATTGTTTTAAGTGTAAGGACCAGCTATCCCTCAATGGTAAGGCTAAGACCACAATTAATAAATACTAATGAGGAAGATGATGATAATAAAAACATGCTATTCACTGGATGCCGGCTATGTTCCAAACACTGAGCTAGGCACTTGACATGTGATGCCTCATTTTGGTTCCACAACTGCTCAAGCATGGAGTCATTACAGCATTGTGGTTAGGATCACAAGCTTTGGAGTCAGATAGACCTAGATGCATGCAAGTCTTAGTTCTGCCACTTACAGATTTGTGACCTGGGCTAGTTAGTTAACTTCTCGAAATTTCAGTTTTCTGATTTGTAAAAGGCAGGTGACATAATGGTATCTAATTCTAGCTATAGTGTGAGATAATAAATGCAAAATGCTTAGCATGGTGTCTCACACATACTGAGTGCTCAGTAAATCTTTATCACTACTAAATACAGCTTAAAATAAGTGAGTGATTAAATAATTTAATAGAATTCACACACTTGACACTCAGACCTTTTAAATGTAATCAAGTGTATCAGCCAAGTCTGCAGCTTCTTGGAAGCTGCAAGATAGCAGTAAGAGTTCCGCATACTGCACCCAGCTTCTTCCAATGGCGACTTCTCATTAGCTGTAGTACAATATCAAAACCCGAAAATTGTTCTAGGTATAACGCTGTTAGCTGAATTAAAGATCTCATTCAGTTGTTCATTTTTAAATCTGCATTCACATGTGTGTATATAGTTCTATGCAATTTCACTTCGAGTATAGATTCATGCAACCACCACCACGATCAAGATACAGAACTGTCTTCATTACCACAAAATAACTCCTCTGTTCTACTTCTTTGGTTCTGCACCTAGCCCCCATTGCTTTTCCATGAAAACCACTAATCTGTTGTTTTTGTCATTCCGAGAGTATTAGATAAACGGAATCATACAGTACATGACCTCTTGAGATTGAGTTTTTGCACTAAGCAAAATGCCATTAAGGTCCATTCAAGTTTTTACATGTTATCAATAGTTCATTCTTTCTTATTGCTGAGTAGTAGGACACTGCACTATTATAGATTGTGAAACTGTCACCCACTGAAGGACAATTGAACTGTTTCCAGTATTTTGCTATTATAGATAAAGTTATGATGAATAATAGTGTTCACTTTTTTGTGTGGACATGTTTCCATTTCTTCACGCTCTGGAGAGTGATTGCTGGGTCATGTGGTTAGACTATGTTTAAAGTTATAAGAAACTGTAAAAGTGCTTTCTAGAGAATCTGTACCCCTTTACATACCCACCAGCAATATATGAGTAATGTAATGTATTCACATCTTCACCTGCATTTTGTATTATCATATTTTTAAAAATTTTTTATTTTAAAGATGTGGGGTACAATTCAAGATTAGGTATACAAGTAGTCATCATACAGGTAAAGTTTGGGCCTCCTTTTGGTCACAACATACCTACAGGAACAGCTAAAATTAAAAATATAATAATACAAAGTGGTATCTCCACGTAGTTTTAATTTGCACTTCCCTAAAGGCTAATGATGTTGAGCATATATTTCTGTGTTTATTTGACATCCAAGTCTTCTCTTTGGTGAAATATATGTTGATGTCTTTTGCTTATTCTATAATTGGATTTTTTTTACTGTTGAGTTTTGAGAGTTCTTTATATGGTATAGATATAGGCCTTTGTTAACTATATGGTTTATGTCGTGGGCTTAATTGTGTCCCCCAAAACCTTCAGTACCTGTAAGTGTGATCTTATAGGAAAATAGGTATTTGCAGATATAATCAAATTAAAAGGAGTTCATACAGAATTAGAGTGGATTCTAATTCAATAATTGGCACCATTATAATAAGAGATAAATTTGTGCACAGGCACACAGGGAGAACAGCATGTGACAAAAAAATTAAAAGTCAGAGATTGGAGTGATACATCTATAGACAAGGATTGCCAGCAACCACCAGGAGGTTAGGAAGAGGCAAGGAAGAATCCTTTTTCAACAGCCTTCAGAGGGAGTATTGCCCAGCTGACATGTTGAAACGGAACTTCTAATCTCCAGTACTATTACAGAATAAATTTCTGATCTTTTAAGTCACCAAATTTGTGGTAATTTGCTACAGCAGCCCTAGGAAACTAATCCAGTTTGTAAACATTTTCTCCCAGTCTCTAGTTTTTTTTGTTTGTTTTCTCTTAACAGGATCTTTCCAGATATTTTAATTTTGATGAAGTAGAACTTATTTTATTTTATGGATTATGCTTTCATGAATTCTTTGCCTGGCCCTAGATCTTAAAGATTTTCTTCTATATTTTCTTTTAAAATTTTAAAAATAATGTTGCTTTTATTTAAATGTTTATCCATTTTGAATTAATTTTTCCATATACTGTGAGGTTTAGGTTGTGGTTCATCTTGTTTTTGTGTATGGATGTCCAATTGTTCTAGCACCGTTTGTTTAAAACATTCTTCCTCCATCAAATTGCTTTTGTACCTTTGTCAAAAATCAATTGAATATATTTGTGTTTATCTATGCTAGGATCCTTATTCTGTTCCATTAATTTATGTGCCTGTTTCTTTGTCAAAACCACACTGTCTTGGTTACTATGGCTATATAGTAAATCTTAATGTTAGGTAGAATGATTCCTTGCACTTTATTCTTTTTCAGAACTGACATAGCTATTCTAGTTTCTTTGCCTTTCTCTGTATATTTTTAAACAATCTTGCCTGTATCTACAAAACATCTTCCTGGAATTTTTATAGAAAATCAACTAAACCTATGGATCAATTTGAGAAGAATGGACATCTTTCCTATCGTGAATAGGAAAGTCTTCCAATCCATGAGCAAGATATATCTCACCATTTATTTTGATCTTTGAATTTTTGCATCAGTGCTATGGTTTCCAGCATCGAGATCCTATTTGTGTTTTGTTATATTTATACTTAAGTATTATATTTTCTTTAGAATGATTGAAAGCAGTATTGTGTTTTAAATTTCCATTTCTATATGTTTGTTTCTAGTACAATAGTCTCCTCAATCTATCAGTCAGTCTGAAAACATTACAGTATTTTAAAAGAGACAATACTCACATTACTTTCATTATAGTATGTTATTATCATTGCTCTATTTTAATATTAGTTGTTATTAATCTCTTACTATGTCTAATTTATACATTAAACTTTATCATAGGTATGTATGTATAGGAAAAAACACAGTACAGGTAGGGTTTGGTACTATCTGCAATTTCAGGCATCCATTGGGGCTCTTGAAGTGTATCTCCCACGAATAAGGGGTACCACTGTATATAGGAATATAATTGAATTTTGTATGTTACTCTTGCATCCTGAAACCTTGCTAACTCATGTATTTGATAAGCTTTTTAAAGATTCCTTGATGTTTTCTACATAGATGTTTATGTCACTTCCAGTAGGGATATTTTATTTCCTTTTTTAAACAATTTATATGCCTTTATTTCTTTTCTTGCCCTATTTCAGTGACTAGAACTTCCAGGAATATGCTGAATAAGAATAGCAAGATAGTACTTTCTTGCTTTTTGCTGATCTTTGGAAAAAAGCATCCAATCTTTCACCATTATATATGAGGTTAGCTGTAGGTTTTTTGTAAATGTTCTTTATTTAGTTGAAGAACTTCCCTTCTACTCCCCATTTTCTTAGTTTGTATTGTGAATGCTTGTTGTATTTTATCAAATGCTTTTGTGTACCAATTAGTTATGATCGTGTGATTTTTCTTCTTTAGCTGGTTAATATGGTGGATTACACTGAGACATTTTAAAATATTAAACCGGGTGCAGTGGCTCATGCCTGTAATCTCAGCACTTTGGGAGACAGAGGTGAGAGGATTGCCTGAGCTCAGGGGTTCAAGACCAGCCTGAGCAACACAGTGAGACCTCATCTCTCCAATAAATTAAAAAATTAGGCTGGCACGGTGGCACATGCCTGTGGTCCCAGCTACTTGAAAGCCTGAGGCAGAAGGATTGCCTGAGCCCAGCAGGTCGATCCTGGGTGACAGAGTGAGACTCCATCCCCTCCCTCCCCCACCGCAAATAAATCAAATAAAAGATTGAGTTTATCTTGCATTTCTGGAATTATACACACTTGGTCATGGTGCATGATTCCTTTTAAACATTGCTGGGCTTTATTTGCTAGTATGTTATTGAAGATTTTTGCATCAAGGTTCATATGAGGCATTGGTCTGAAGTTTTCTTTGTATAGTGTTTCTGGTTTTCACATTTGCGACACACTAGATGAGTTGGAAAATTCTTTTGTTTTTTGAAAGAGAGTGTGTAGAAATAGTAATAAGGCTTCTTTAAATATTTGGTAGAATTTCCAGTAAAATTATCTAGGCATGGATGAATTCAGTTTTGTTAATGGCTATAGAACAATTCAAATTACCTTTTTCATAATGGATAAGTTTTGGTAGTTTGTGATCTTTTAAGAAATTGGTCTATTTCACCTAAATTGTCAAATTTATATGTGTAGAATTGTTTGTAGCAGTCCCTTATTATCCTCTTAATGGTTACAGGATCTGTAGTGACATCATGTTTCATCCCGAAAATTGGCATTTGTCATCTCTTTATTTTGGTCAACCTTCCTAGAGATTTCCAAATTTTGCTACCTTTTTAAAGAACCAGCTTCCCCAGATCTACTTCCTTCTGACTTCCATGGTTCTAGGTGACAAACACACTGTCGTTTGAACTGTTGTTCCTCTAAAAGTAATGTCTCATTTCTCTCCGTCTGCTTTCAAGATATTTTTCCTTGTTTTTAGTTTTCAAAAGTTTCACTATGATGTGTCGTTTCATATATTGCTTTGGGTCTATCCTCCCTGGGGTTTGCTTAGCTTCTTAAATTTGTGAGACTGTGTCTTTCTATAAATCTGGAAATTTTTCAGTCACTATTTCTTCAAAATTTTTTTAACCCCATACTCTTTCTTCTCTTCTTCTGGAATTCCAATGAAACAAACATTAGATCTTTTGTTATTATCTCACAGGTCCCTGGTGCTGTTCATTCTCCTTCCCCCCATTTTCTCTGTGTTATTCAGATTGGATAATGTCTATTGATTTATCTTTGATTTGACTGATTCTTTCCTCTGTGTCTCCAATCTGTTATTGAGCCTGCCCAGTGAGTTATTTCTTTATCTATAGTTTCCATTTGGTTCTTTTTCTATAGATTCAATTCCCTTGCTGAAAATTTCCCTGCTTTTCATTTGTTTCAAAAGATATCATAATTGCTTGTTGAAGCATTTTTATGATTGCTATTTTAAAACAATTGCCAGATAATTCCAACATCTGAGTCATCTCAGTGTTGGCATGTGTTGATTGTCGGTTCTCATTCAACTGTGATTATCCTGGTTCTTGATGTGGTGACTGATTTTCTATTGTATCCTGGACATTTTGGGTATTATGTCAGGAGGGTCTGGTTCCTATTTAATCCTCTTTGTTAGCAGGCAGCCATCCTATTTAGGTGTAGTGCACAGGCCCACGTGAGGGTGGATGCTCAGCTCCCCACTGGATGCTGTGGACAACGTCCCAGCAAAAGTGAGTGGTCACTCACAGTGTCTCATTGCTGATAGGTAGGGTAGAAGTTCAGCTCCTTCCCTCTTGATTCTATGGCAAAAGAAGTTAATTCTTACTGCTTCATTCCATCTTTTTGATACTGGGTTAAAATGGAAACTAGTCTCCCCACTGGATTCCACTGACCCAAAGGTGGGTAGCAAATTAGAATGCAGACTAGACCCACTGTACCCTCATCTTGTCTAGTCTCATCGATGCCTAATGGGATGTGGAGACATGGCTCTCTGCTGGGCTCTGCTGACCTTACCCTGGCAGGTAATTCAAAACACTGCTTCTTCTGGGCGGGAGATGTGGAAGATGAGTTCTTTATTCAGCCTTGCTAAAACCACAGGGGCTGGTGCAGTTTTCCTTTTGGTGTTTGGCTGAAGCAGGGCGTGTATTTTCAAATTATTTTTTGTTCTGTCAGAGCCTTTTCTTGTTCTTTTGGCTAAGAAAGAGCAGGTTTCTCTTGAAACTCTTTTTGTGTATGCCTGTTGACAGTTCTGGGTTGCAGTCTCCTCCAGCACCCTGAACATGGGGGCAATGAGGAAATCCAGGGTACTCATCGTCATGAGATCTTCAAGTCCCAAGGTCCCAAGATAGTCTACCTTCTGTCCACCTTTCAGCATCTTCTTATGTTTGTCTGTTGTGTTATGTTCAATTTTTTTTTTAATTGTGAGAGAGATGACCCAGGAGGAATGGGCTACTACTCCATGTTGGCCAGAATGAAAAATCAGACCTTTTTTTTTCTACCTCCTTCCTGCTACTTTTTCAAGCCCCAAACAATCTCTGCCTTATTAGACATTTTTATTGGAAGGTAAAAATGTTGAAGTCGTATGGAAACGAAGTGGTTATCAGGGGCTGAGGAGTGGGGAAAATGGGGGAGTTGTTGGCCAAAGGGTACAAATGCCCAGCTGTAAGATGAGTAAGTTCTGGAACCCTAATGTACACATGGTGACTATACACAGTTAATAATAAGGTATTGTTTACCTGAAACTTGTTGAGAGTGGATCTTAGGTCAGACCTTCTTTTAAGACTATTTGCCTATACACCTAAATTTGAAGATGTATTCTGTAACTGGGTGGAGAAAGTAATGTCTTTGCTCCTAGCTCAATTGAACTTCTTTTAAGTATGGCAGGGAGGATATGTTGGTGTAGGTAATAATAACAACAACAAAATTAACAGTTACTGAATGCTTACTAAGTTCCAGGCACTATTGTAAGCACTTTCCGTTAAGAAACACATATAAGTTTTAAAACTGATTTGATAGCAAAACCTGTATTGAAACGGCATTAGAATATTTATAGTGTTTGTGTATTATATTTAATGTGAACATCGTACATTTCACTGAAGAAATATTAATGCTTTCTTAGGAACATTATTCCAGACTCCATTAGGGATGTTGATAAATATAGAGCATATGTACCATATTATCTTTCTAAAAGCTAAATATTTCTGAATTCTCAAATACGACTGGCCCCCAAGGGGTTTGGATATGGGATTGTAGACTGATTCTAGCACTTGTGCCTGCCTCAAAGATTCCATTAAGGGAATATTTTCACTAATACCTTAAAGCTCTTTTCAAATTGTAACTAGGGTAACAAAAGTTAAAATGAAATAAGAAAGAGATAAACCCAAGCAAATCGGCTAGGCAAACATCCATTCTATCAGCAACTTAACCTCTCAGGTCATAGGGTAAATGCCTGATCACAATATGGTGATATTAAACCCTGTAATATTAAACAACTATTTTGTAAATAATTAAACAGAAGCTTACACAGGTCTAGTGGCCCATATTCAAAAGGCAAGTATTAGAATTATTGATAGGGGAACTCAGAGTCATAATTTGACCTCCTTTTCACTCATTTTAGTCTTCTGAGGTGGCAACACACATGAGAATTCTTACTTATGATAATTTGTTTTAAAGTAAACATAAACTCACTGTTATAAAGACAAGAGACTTGCCTTACACGCACAAATTCCTGAACTAGAATATATTCTGGCAGCTAACTTGAGTTCCATTGATCTGTGTGAGAAGCCATGTTTATTTCATTCATTCATTCATTCGTTCAACAAATAATTACTGAGAACCAACTCTGGAGAGCCACTGGAATAGACACTGTGGACCCAGAAAAAAGCAAGATAGACATATTCTCAAATGTGTTTGCCAAGCAACATCTTGAGCTCAAAGTAGAAATTAAATAAAGGATGTTTGTGCTGCTTCTAATTTCCTGAAGATTGAATTATTCATTCTATTAGCCAGTGAGTTCCCAAAGTGTCTTATGATGTGGCATTTCCACGGGGAAAAGCATGAAACAGAACACTGTGATTATAGTTCTATTGATATAATGCTATATATTTACAAGAAGAGAGAAAAAGGGAAAGGGAAAAGCTATCCTCTCAGTGGTTGGATCAATATGGTCAGTTATCATTCCTTCAATCTGATTTTGAAGGCCCCGACTCATTCCTAGAGTCTGTAGGCTTCCGTTCATACAAGGAAATGTTAACTTGACCCCCCAGCTGCAGACTTAGACATTGCTGCACATGAAGGCTCACTTTGATAGATTTGTAAAAATATAGATGCTGGGAGCCGGGATCGGTGGCTCAGCCTGTAATTCTGAGCCTTGGGAGGCTGAGGTGAGTGAATTGCCTGAGCTCGTGGGTTCGAGACCCGCCTGGGCAACTTGGCGAGACCTCATCTCTACAATAAATCAAAAAATTAGCCGGGTGTGGTAGTGCACGCCTGTAGTTCCAGCTACT
>CAUYQG010098956.1:0-19651 GCA_963574415.1 Tarsius wallacei
CTTCCAAGTAGCTGGAACTACAGGTGCGCGCTACCACGCCCGGCTAATTTTTTGAATTATTGTAGAGATGAGGTCTCGCCAAGTTGCCCAGGCGGGTCTCAAACCCGTGGGCTCAGGCAGTCCACTCACCTCAGCCTCCCAAAGCATGGGATTCAGGTTGAGCCACCGAGCCTGGCTTGGGGAATGAAGTTTTTAAGAGGCTTTGTCCTTTCCACACTTTTCCCCCCTTCCAGATGCAACAATGATAATGCTGCAGGATAGAAGGAGCCTCAAGCATGAGAGAATGGCCCACCAACCAAGAACACCCATCATGAACTGTTTTGTGAACAAGAAAAAGATTTCTACTATCTCAAAGCCATTGAACATTTAGAGGTCCATCTGTTACAGCCTATTCTGATTAATATACTGACTTGGCAGCTCCTCCCACCAAAAAGAGAAGTCTGTTTCCCCATCCTCTACCTCCAGCTGACCATGTGACTTAACATCATCACACAAGTACAATGGAAGTGACATAGTGTGACTTTCAGATCTCAAGACTCCTCGCAACTTTCCCTTTTGCTGTCTAGGGATACTGGAACCATGTAAGAGGCCCGGACTATCCAGCTAGAGAGACCACACGGAGAGACAGGCTCAGCTGTCCCATCTATTCACCCCTTCTGCCACTGAATGCAGTCACAAGAGTGAGACCAGGCAAGACCAGCAGAAGAACCACTGAGCCAAGCCCAACCCGCGGAATCATGGAAAATTACAAATTGTTGCCAAAGTTTTCCAAATGTAATAAAGTTTAGGGATAGTCCATTACACAGCAATAGATCATTGAAATGGAACATATGAAGAACAGAACATTGATACATACATGGCTACAATGCCCTTGCTGTACAAGGAGATTCCGTACTTATCCAATCCCGATCCAACCCTTGATACTTCCTTCCCCTTGCAATTTAACCAAAATAGAGTCCAAGAGTACCTCCACTTGGCCAATGCCCTCCCATCCCAATGTCATTTGTTCACCTTTCGGGTGGACCCAGTACTCCGAGGCCTTTCCCAACCCATCCATTCCATAGACTAGGGATCTACAAGCTACAGCCCATGGGCCAAATCTGACCCACCACCCGTTTTTTGTAAGGCCCAGAAACTAAGATTTGCTTTTACATTGTTAAATGTCCCCCAAAAAGTTTTAGTAATTATATAAATGTCAGGCTCTATAAATAAAGTCTTCTTGGAAAACGGCCCCACCTATTCACACGTTTTGTCCGTGATTGCTGCATGTCACAAGAGCAGACTCGAGTACCTGTGATGCTAACTGTAGGGCCCACAAAGCCTAGACTATTTGCTATCTGGAGCTTTTAGAAAAAAGTGTGCCAGCGCCTGCTGTAGACAGCCATCAGACTAACCTTTAAACATCTTTTTTACTGTATTCACTCCAAAACCTTTGCAGACTTCTATCTCCTCTCTCAAGGGGATGAAACTTTGATTGTCTAACTCTCCTGTCCTTCATCAGACCCCAGGAGTTAGTGACCTAAATTTGTTTCTTATGACACGCTATCAGGTACCCTCCATTCTGGGAAAATTGGTCTCTAAGCTGCCCCATGAAAGCATGTTAATACCTTCATCTCGTGTGCTGCTCTTGTCAAGCGAGCTCTCCGCTTTTGCTGCAATCTAAACCCTCCCCCATCTTCACTCCACTCCAAATCCCCATCTCCCCAACCAAGAAGGCTTCCCTAACTGCTTTGCCAAATGTTTTCCCAGGTGTAAATTCTATGGAACAAAAATCCCAAGAGAAATCCTTGGAAAAAGGCGAAACTGCAGACTCCATTCTCTCTTGGAGGCACAATGCACATATATAGCAGATCCAAGGCTCTGAGAAGTCCTGCAGTAAAGACGCCAGTTTCCCTTTGCTTAACTCAACCTTTTCCAGATCTATCAACCCCAAAATTTGATTTATCCACAAAACATCATTGACCAACAGCATCTAGACAGTGCCTGGATTTCAGCATTTGTTGAAAGAGCAAAAAAATGCTGACAGCCCACAAAATTAGGGTCCTACAGAACATGCTTTGGAAATGTCACTCAAGCTCCTTCTTCTTCTCTCCTGGTCTGAGCTGTTCCCTTCCATGTCATCTAGTCCACACTAAGTAATGCTGATTATCATCGCCATCGTTGTCATCATAGCTGTCATTTATTTAGCACCTGCAGACACTGTGTTCAAGATAGTGCTAAACCCTTGAACATGTCATCTTTTAATCCTTACAACCACCCTCTAAGATAGGTAATATTCTTCTATTATTGCTGTTTTTTCAGAAAATTAAACTATGAGTCAGAAAAGTTAAATTGCTAGCCCGAGATACAGTAAGTAGAAAAGCTAGAATTCAAAACTGCATCAGTTCAACTTCAAAATTCATGAACTCTCTTTTCTACCAAAATATCTCCTAATAACCTACCATGGCTGACATTGCTGGCTGTTCACTCAATATCTACTTGCACATTCTTCCATTTTGTATGGAATGGCGACAGGTCATTCCAACAATGGATCATGATCTGCCTAAGCCTACCATGATGGCATACCCACTTCCACATCTCCCGGCCTCCCTTGCAGCTAGGACTAACCATCTGACCTAGTTCTGGCCAAGAAGACATAATTAAACATCATCTGTGAGGTGGAAGAAGAGGAGGTGTCCTGAGGAAACCTTTGTTTCCTGAAACAAAGGTATGAACCCTTTATTCCTTCACACTCACCCAGTCTTCCTCTTTCCTGCCTGGAAACCAGATGTAACAGCTAAAGCCACAGGAGCCATCTTGCAACCATAAGGGAAAGGTCGTAAGAATTTCCAAAGACATCAGCCCTGATATTATTGACGTACTGGGCAACTCAAGTAGCTATGTACCCCCTCCAGATTTCTTGTTATATGAGAAAAAGAAACCATTTTTTGCTGCACCACTATGGTTGAGTTTTCTATTTCATGCAGCTGAACACACTCCTAATGGACCCACATGCTGTCCTCACATTCTTTACCAGCTAGACTTTATTATTATTTCCCATAGATAGTATTTTAGCCTTATCTCCCTAACCATGAAGTATGCCTCTTGAAGGCCAAGTTCACATTGCATATTTTTGTTTCCACAGGAGTGTATACGTGTCACTATATGTTGTTTATTATCAGGGCTTTTAGGAATAGACTATCAATTTATTACTTTAGTGTTTGTGAGCAGGGAGTTTTCACCATTAAATAGCTGAAATATGACATCATTCTCCTAATGGCTTAGTAGTGTCTCTCAAAGTGTCAATATAAAAACATGCATCAGGAACACCTGGACTGTGTATTAAATGCAGATTCTTGGACCCTCACTCTAATCCCAGCTGAATTAGAATCTCCGGGGTTAGAGGCTGAGAATCTGTATTTTAACACACACCATCACATGGTTTTAATATACAAAATTTGATAACTGCTGGGACATAAAATTCTGTGGATCCAAAGGTTGGGTATGGCAGAACTTGGCTGGACCCCGAGTCACCAGCCCCTCTGCAGTGGCCCTTCCTAACCCTAGAGATCTGGGAAGTCTAAATTGGAATAATTGTGCAAGACCATTCCCTGAGCAATATGGATTAAAGTGATTGGCATGCTCTGTGGCATTCTGGGACCAAGAAACTGAAAACAGATGCATTCCCTATAACGGCAGCTTGCCCTCCCCACCACCACCACGGCCATACCTCCATGCCCAAAGAGAAAACCACTATGCCAAGAGGAAGCAGTGCCCGCTGCAGCCATCACCCCCACCCAGGGAGTGATCAGAGGATGAACCGTGGGGCTGAAATGAGGAAAGAAAAGCTCTGGAGAAACTTACACAGCAATCCACAAACGAGTATTTGGGACTCCTGACTCAGAGGAACAGAAGATAACTCAGGTGGCCTTTTGGGGTTATGCATTTATTTACCGTATGCAGGTCTGAGGAAAGCTGCTCTTGGGCACTGTTCAGACAGAGACAGAAGGCTGAGCCAGAGCATCCCACACTTTTTCTTCCAGCAGCAGAGTCCTAGCCTCGCCTGCTTGCCCAAGCTCCACGAAAGGCAATACCTGTGCCTCCCAACACAATTCCCACTCCCCCTGTACCCCCTTGACATTGATCTTATTTCGTTTCTGAGGATCGTGTTCCCAGATGACAGGTGCACATGGACATGTATCCTAAGGTAGCAAACAGCATGTTAAAGTGCACACGTACACACACACCAACTCCTCTTTCAGAGGGATGACCTCCTGCATGCTGACATTGGGCCAAGTTTAAGATCATGGAAGAAAAAGAATGAGCTGAAAGTGAGTCAGAGAGAAGTGCTCATCCAGGCTAGAACAGGGGCAGGAGGGCTACAGGATTCACGAGTCCAGGCCTCAGAAACTCCCTGCCAGAAAAGGGATGAACCTCTGAGCACTGCACATGCCCACTCCACTGCAGGGGAAAGCCCTTTGCTCCCAGCCCCACTGACACCACCCTTGACAAATGCCAGCTTATGAGAGTTCCCAAATTTAATCATGCCATGTGCACAGCTGGGTTGGTTCGAGGAAAGGAAGTGAGTTGAACCCTTCAGACGTTTTGAACAACGTGGATGTCCAGTGGTCCTGTGGACATCAGACATTTTCTAAGGCTCTTAAAACCTTCCACCCCCCGGACCAAATGGCCTTCAGAAGAAATAAATTCTGCCATCTTCTTTCTGAGTAACTTTTCATCCATTCCCCATCCCACCCCACCCCCCAAAAAACTGCTTCAAACTCCCCCTCAAGTTCTGCTGGAGAGAATGCTACAACAAGCCAAAGATAACTCCTCCTCCCCGACCCCTTTCCGCGTGGTCTCACTAAGATTCAAGAGTATTCTCCTACACTACCTATGTGTGCTGATCCAGGCATTTTTTTTTCTTTTTTTTATACGTTTCAGGCCTGCAACAGTTCACTGCATCAGAATGCTTCCACTGGAAACGGGTAACTCAATGGGGATTTTTTTTTTTCACACATCCTGCCTCCTGACATGCATATTACTGATAAAAAATCCAAGGAGCCAAAGAAGGACGGGGAAGGAGACCAAGAGAAGAAGAGGTCTGCATGTACAGACAGCCCCATTCTGAGAGCAAAATCCACCTTTTGACCACCTGCAGAATGCGCAAGGTCACGTGGGTTCTCTGCAGCGCCTCACCCAGCACACAAGACCCCCATGGCATATAAACAAACCCGCAAGCGGAAAAAAGAGAGAACTCCCTCCTCACAGAGGAAGTGGATGATAATGGTAACAGCCACAACAATAATAATAAATAAAGAATAACAATTACTACTACTACCACCACCACCCAGCCAAGCGCAGACGACAGCAGCCCAGTACAGGGACACCCAGGGCAGGCTTTGCAAGAGGATAAATCACAGAAAGCCCACCTTTCTCACCCAGCCCCCCCCCTTCAGCCCCCAATAAACACAATCAGAGGGAAAAGGGATGATGGGGAGAAAGGAGAGGGAAAGAAGCCCCCCCCCATAGATAACACCTACCTCCAGGGTCCGGATTTCTTTTTGTGTGAGGTCGTTGGAGGTAGCACATTTGGTCCTAAGCCCTTCCAGGTTGGAGATGCTCAAGTCTATCATGTTTTGGACCAGTTCGCACTGCTGTAAGGCTTTTTGCAAACTCAGAGGCTGCTGCTCCTCGCTTTTCGTCATGTTTTCCTCATCCATCGCTTGCTCTGCAACCCCCCTTCCCCTCCTCCTCCTCCCAGAGAGAAAAAGGGGGGGGGGAGTAGAGGTAATCTACCCCTACGCCTCTCCAACCACTGCGACTCCTCAACAATGTCTCATGTAGAAGAAATCCAACGCCTCACACAGGGTTGAGGGGGTGGGGGTGGGAGGAGGGGACAAGAGCCAAAATTTATTATTTTATTTTGGGGTATCAAGCAGACTCCATTAGAAGGTCTCCTCTCTCTGAGTCTCTGGTCCCTGAAAAGGAGAGATGCTGTTTCTCAGAAACAAACCAGGTGATGTGATGCTGTCTGTACACTTAGGGAGGAGGAGGAGGAGGAAAAAGAGGAGGAGAAGGAGGGGACAGCGGAGGAGGAGGAGGAGGAGGAGGGAGAGGGGGAGCAGAAGGAAAATAGCGCTCACTCTTTACACACCGGCTCCTTGAAGGACAAAATTGTGTGTTTTTGGCTGGCTGGCTTTTATGTCAAAAAGAATCTGGTTTGCCCCCCTCCCCGTTGCAGTGGCACGGCATGGTCCACGGTTTGGGGTGCTTTAGCGCGCTCTCAAGATGCTGTCTGCATTGCTCCCGCGGCTGCGGCGGCCACTGCGGCTGGCTGCTGTCTCCTCCCCGTGCTGCTGCTGCTGGTGCTGCTGCCGCCGCCGGGCTCCGGGGGTGACGGCTGCTGCAATCGCTCCTGCCTCGCTCCACACCGACATCTTGCCTGTCAATCAAAGGGCGGGCGGGGAGCGAGGGAGCGCCGGCGAGGGATGGAGAGCGAACGAGGGACCTGCAGGGGCGCGGGTTGGTGGAGAGGCGCCGTGCGCGCAGCCGCCCCAGCCGGGCCCCGGCCCCGGCGCGCCGGGGACCCGCCGGAGGAGGGAGGCGGGGGAGGAGCGCGCAGGCTCGCGCACCTGGCCGGGGAGAGGGCCGGGGGGCGGGATTTCTAGGGGCTGCGGAGCTCGCGTGGCAAAGTGAAATTACTACCCGGCGTGCGTGCGTGCGTGCGTGCGAGCGGGAGAGCGATCGGCGGGCGGGGTCGCGGGGACAGAGCGCGCGCCGGGCCCCGGCCGCTCCCGGGGGCGGTGGAGGAGGCAGGGAGTGTGCCAGCGCGCGGAGGTTGGGCGAGGGGGCGGGGAGAGGGATTTGGTGGCGGGGTGGGGGTGGGGGCCACTACTACAGCACCGATCTCGCGAGACGAGGCCGCAGTCCTGCTCAGCAGGTGCGCTCCGGCTGGGAGCAGGTGTGCGCCCAACTTTAAAACCTTTAGTGCGTGCTGGAGAAGCGTCGGCGTGAACCTGGGCACGTCCTCGGTGCGCGTGTGCACGCCTTTTTGTTCATTTATCCTTTCTTGTACTAGGGGAAAATAAAACGAACCTGGTGATCTTCCCGAGCTGCAGGAAGTTACCTCTCAGACTTGGTACCCTGGCCTGCCCTGGTGGTTTCCCATTTGGAGAAGGAAAGGGGCTTTGATTTACCATGATTATTCATGATTATTCCCATGTCCTGCAGGGGCCTGCTTGGTCTGGGCCCAGTCTACCTAACCGACCCTATATCAGCAAACTATGGCCCCATGGTTAAGAAAGGCTTTTACATTTTAAAATGGCTGTGGAAAAAATTTTTTTGTGACATATGGAAAGTATAGGAAACTCACATCTCAGTGGCCATAAATAAAGTTTTATTGGAGCACCTCCACCTATACTTGTTTGTTGTCTATGGTTACCTTTGCCTTATAACAGCAGCGTTGAGTAGTTGCCACTGAGACTATAGCTCACAACACCTAGAATATTTACTGAGTCTTTACAGAAAAGTTTGCAGACCCCTGGTTAAATCTTTGTACTCCATGTCCAGTCTGCCCACTCACCTGAATACTCTCCTGATTGGCTCCTTCTTGTCAGTTAACTCCAAAATTATCTCAGAGAGGCCTTATCTCTCTGACCACCTTGTCTAGTAGTATTACCAACACAGATTGTCCAACGGATGTACATATTTAGAATAATTAGCAAACGGCACCTTAGCATGAAAAAGAAACCCGTGCTAAGGAACTGGGCTTGTGGGACAAAGTGATACTCAGAACATATGGTATAATACGTCCCCCTGAAGGAAGCTACTTGGGAAGCAGAGAGAACAGTAGCCAGTGATGGCCACGCTGATTGGCAAACTTTCTCTTGAAGACTGTAGGCCTTGGAATTGTATAGCTCCTACAAAGCTGAGTCGCCATTTTCAAAATCTCTCTGTAAGTGAGGAGGGCAAGTGAGTTCTCTAGGCTCACAATCTTTTAGACCATGAAGTTTATGGATTCCAATTCTCTGGTAAAAATATCTCTCTTTTCATCTATTTTCTCCATCTTTTTCTTGAACATAACGATTATTGTTATTGTAAAGCTTTTGTCTAAGCCCAAAATCTTGTTCACCTGTAGGTCTCTTTCTAGTGACTATTTTTCTCTTTGTTTTCAGTGATATGGTCCTCTCTCGGCAGGTCTTGTAATTTTTATTTTGTGTATGAAAAAATGTAGTCTCCAGGGAATGTTATCTAACTCTAAAGAGGGCTCACCCTTTCTTTGCAAGGCAGATACCATGGGAACTGATCATCTTCATCTGTCAGGGGCTGAGCTAGGTGAAGGCTGGGTTTTTGTTTTGATAGGACACCACCTAGCTCTGGCTTTTACCTCTAAGCATTTGCCTTTCTGGGGTTTCAACTAAGAACCTTGGGTGTTACTCACCATGCCTCTTTCCCTGGTCCTGAGTTCTAACCCTTATCTCCATAGCATGGCAAGACTGAGGAAACTCTACTCTGTTTTTCCAGGACTATCTGTTTGGCTTCTTAGTCTCTTACCCTGTACTGCCTCAGAATTTGCCAAATATCATGAGGGGAAAATCATCACCTACTAGGCTCATTTTCTGCCTCTCCCTCTGCTCTGGGATATTCGCCTCTGAAGTCTCCAGTTTTGTCTTTCCAGCCCTATACAATTGCTAAGATTTTGTTGGTTTCTCTGTTCCCCCATAGCAGCCCTCTTCCCTGGGAAAAGCTTAGCCCCTCAACCTCTTTTCCTGTGTCCAAATTTATATAAATGTCGGGAAAAAAGTAGCTGCAGAATATCTCACCTCACCACAGTTTCCCTCTCTCCAGAATCTTGACCTCCTTAATCCTAGTTACTTTACAGCTTTCTGAATGTCTTTTAGCAGATGATGATCATAGTGATGATGATGATTTAATCTGGCTTTTCTAGTTGTTCTCAGAAGAAGAGTAAGTTTAAACAATGAAAGTAGCCCATAGGTCAGAGGTCATCAGCTGGCAGGGTTGTAAGCAGCACACAAATGTATACCCTTCCCATGTTTGGAAAATACCCTACATTATGATTTCTGCTTCTCCATAAGAGAAACCAAAGGGCTTTTCCAGAAATTTCCCTGTAACTTCCCTGTACTATGTCCTCATATAGCAGAGACGGGGGAAAGATATTCTCTCTCTCTCTCTCTCTCTCTCTCTCTCTCTCTCTCTCTCTCTCTCTTTCTCTCTCTCTCCCCCCCCTCCTTTTTCTTATAAGGCCACTGTCCTATTGGATTCAGGACCACCCTTATGACTTCTTCTAACCTTAATTACCTCCTAAAGATCTCCACATACAGTCACACTGGGGTTAGGGCTCTTCCATTAGAACATCACATAAGATATCTACTGGGAAGTAAGCAACAAAGGGAAGGAATCTCTCTGATGGTGAGTTTACCCTTACCCCCAGTGAAAGTTTGCTATCCAGGCTGAAAGGCATGACATATGTTTGCAGGGGCAGCCCCATAGTTGCTTGGGGCGGCATCATTCCTGACTGCACAGCGCAAAAAGCCTGGCTCTCTGGTCCTCCTGGATAGTCTATAGACTTTCTAACTTCCTGTCTTAGCCTGCTTAGGCTGCCATAACAAAATACTATGTGGCTTAATCAAGAGAAATGTATCTTCTCACAAACCTGGAGCCTGGAAGTCTGAGATCAGGATGCCAGCATGGTCAGGTTCTGGCAAGGACTCTCTTTCTTACAGAAAGCCACCTTATTACTATGTCCTCATATAGCAGAGACAGGGGGAAAGATATTCTCTCTCTCTCTCCCTCCCTCCCTTCCTCCCTCCCTCTCTCTCTCTCTCTCTCTCTCTCTCTCTCTCTCTCTCTCTTTCCCTCCTTTTTCTTATAAGGCCACTGTTCTATTGGATTCAGGACCCACCCTTATGACTTCTTCTAACTTTAATTACCTCCTAAAGATCTCCAGATACAGTCACACTGGGGTTAGGGCTTCAACCTACTAATTGAAGCAGAGAAAGAAGTCACAACTCATCATCCTATTTAAATACTTCCTCTTAAACTACCTAGAGCAGACTGTGTGAATCACAACAAACAACTATAACACTTCTGCCAATAATTGCAAAATTAAGAAACACTACCCAAAATGCAAATCTCTGATCTCTATGGGAAAATGGGAAGATCTGGCTACATTAGGCAACAGTTGGTTGGAAGACAGGCAGCTGTGCCTTCAGATGAGGCACAAACCGTCCACTATGGTCTCACCCAATCCTTTTGTTCATTATTTATATTTCCTGCCTAGCCCCTGAGGCATTTGAGTTCACTGCCCTGGTGTAGTGTTTTGCACCTCAAACTGATAAGAACCTCACCAATTTCAAACTAGAGCAAAGTGATGAGGATTTTGTTGTTGTCGTTGTTGTGTTTCATTCCAGAAACTGCATACTACTTCTGAAGGATGGATATCTCAGAGTGGCTTTATCAATAGTGGGAATAAATTATTGCTACTAGGCCACTGGTGAGCTGAACTTGGTCAGTGGAGGGGGAGACGAGAATCAAGAATTGGCTTTCTTTTCCTTCTTCCTCTGCTTGTCAACACCCAGACCCACAGTCAGAGCTCCCTCCTCTGCCCTGAGTGACATCTCAATAGATCCCATAGCTTTTTGGTTAGTTTCAACTGCAAGAACAACCTCATCAGACATTAGACGTCCAGCCCAGTTCAATCAAAACTTCATTCTCATATCCAATCTCATCCCTTCCTCCTTGCTGTTTCTGGTCTGACTCACAGATGATATGGAGACTAGGGTGAGTGTATCCTTTCCCTCTTGCTCTCCAGCTCACTTTGCTGGAGAGCGGGAGCCGAGGGCTAAGTGGAAAAGGGAACTTCAGCTGAGAACAGGTGAGTACGGGGTGTCAGGTGCCTCGCTGTGTCCTGCCAGACATTCACCTGCTGGACTTTTGTTTTACATGGGTGCACTGGGGGATCTTTGGAGACCCCCAAGGGGACCTTGTGGGGACTCAATACATTGGGTGACTTCTTACACACCTCTTCCATATTTTCCCCAGGAAGTACCCCACCTCCTCTTTCTGAGATGCCCGTGGGTAAGTCTTTTCAGGATGGCTCAAGACAAGGTGCACTCTGTGGTAGTCACCTGGCCCATGGGAAACAGGACACACCTTTGTCCTACAGAATGATAAATACAGGCTACTTCTCTTGCTGCCCTCTCTCCTCACCCTGCCATCTCAGGCAGCTCCAGGCAGCCTTCAGCTGGCAGTGAGGTGCCAGCCTCCTCCCTTGGTGCTCCAAATCTCAAGACTGACTCTTCTTTGAGCCCCCTTTACTCGGAGTGGGAGTTGGAAAAAGAGAAGAAAACACCTATACAGGCCTGTCAAAGAAGTCTTCGCTGGATGAAATCTTGATCTTATCTTATATAGGCTGGAGGTTGATGGTTATTAATGGTCAAAGGACCAGTCCGGCCACTTCTTAATAGAAGGAGGAAGTATTGTCACCTTTGAAACGTTCACTAAAGTTCTGGGTCAGCAGGAATAGTCTCATTCCATGTCTTGTTATATTAGTGATGAGTTGTCCTCAATTTTTTTTTAACAATGAGGTTTTTTAAATTTTTACATATATGTTTGAATTTCTCACATTTGAATTTTGTGGCAGAAACCCAGCTTCAGTCAACAATTGTATTTTCTGATATTTTAAATGGAGCCATTGAATCTGCTTTAACAAATAATTTGATTTCAGAGTAAGAGCTTAAATGAAGCATTGTGGTCATTTTATTTCTTTTTATTTTAGAGTTGTGGTACATGCGAGAATTTGCTACAGAAGTAAATTGCATGCAGATGAGATTTGAGCTTCTAGTAGGCCCTCTCACCTTGGTACCTGGTGTATTGCCACGTGCACCCCACCCCTTCTCCCTCCCTCCCCGGCAGTGTCCAGTGTCTGCCATTCCCACCCTTGTGCTTATGTGACCAGAGCCCACTTATGAGTGAGGACATGCAGTATTCGGTTCTTTGTTTCTGTGATAGTTCACTTCATATGATGGTTGCTACTGCATCCGTGTTGCTGAAAAGGACATGATTTTGTTCTTTATGGCTGTGTAATATTCTATCATGTATATGTACCACATTTTCTTTATTCAGTCTACTGTCGATGGGCAGCTGGGTTGATTCCACGTTTTTGCTATTGTGAACAGTGTTGCGATGAACATATGTGGCTGGTGTTTTGGGTAGAGTGATTTATGTTCCTCTGTGTCCCCAATATTTTAAAATTTGCATTGTGAAGAAGTGTACAAATTGAGAAATGGCAGATTCGGAGGAGGAGGGGCTATCGCTGTCCTCTGAAACTAAACAGACCAACACTGATTATTTTTAAAGGGCTTGCCATATTGCCTTCCCAGGGTATTTCTTTTTTCTCTTTTTTTCTACTGATTTTTTCAGTGAGAAAAAATTTCTCAGAATGCTATCCTCCGAGATGCAACCAAATGTTCCATAGCTGTGAGAGAATTATTATTCTAGATCACTTATGCCCAAAACCCAAATGATTTTTTAAAAATACCTTCTTTTCAGGAAACAAGTGGGAGGATTGCTTGAGCCCAGGGGTGCCATGATCACACCTGTGAATAACCACTGCACTCCAGCCTGAGAAAGATAAGAAGAAAAAAAATGAGGATAGGCATACTGGTCCTATCTCTAACCTTGTAAGGTTTTTCTAACATCAGAAAGCTGATCTTTCTGGAGTTCGTCTCCTTTTTGACTTTTGCCTCTGTGTCTCTTAATTTCCAGTGTGAGCAAAGCAACCAGATCACTCTCTTGATAGTGAGATAATTTGAGCTCACAGTAATGGACAATTTAGTCCAGTGATTTATGCTGGCTTTACAAATTAAGCACTCAATGATGCATTGTGAATTTTCAGATATAGCACCCTCAGGATAGGAGAGGATGTGTATTGTGGTACTCTCCAAGTACTTAAGGATGCACAGCAAAGAAATGTTGAAAATTGCATTAAAGTAATACCATCAACAAAACTTACTTCTTATGACATTGTCTATAAAGTTCAAGATCAGCATTAGCCTAAATAGTGTCTTTGTGTGAATAAGAAAAAGGGCATCTACTCTGTAAAGGTACCAACCCGGGGGCAGAGAACAGTCTGGATTTCAGATTGCCTCCCCTGCCTCAAATTTGAGCACCTTGTGCAGAAAACAACCTGTATGGCATCCATCCCCAGTCTCCCTGATGAAATTTATGATTCTTTGTTTCATTTGTATTGTGTTAAAATATACATAACATAAAATGTAACACTAGTGACATATAGTACATTCGCAGTGTTATGCCACTATTGCCACTGTCTAGTTCCAGAACATTTTTATTACCCCCCCAAACAAGTCCATACCCATTCAGCAGTCATCCCCTTACTCCCTTCTCTCAGCCTGTGGCAACCACCGATCTGCTTTCTGTCTCTATGCATTTGCCTTTTCTGGACCCTTCATATAAGCAAAATCACACAATAGTTGTCTTTTTGTGAGTGACTTGTTGCACTCAATGTAACATTTTCAAGATATATTCACGCTGTAGCATGGATAAACCTGACCCCACTTGAGACACACCACCCCCTGGCAACATCAGGATAGAAGGAGGGTGGAGTATCAGTACTTCATTCTTTTTCATGGCTGGATAATAGTCTATCACATGGATAGACCACATTTTGTTTATCCATGCATCTGGTGGTGGACATTTGGGTTGTTTCCACCTTTCAGCTAATGTGAATCATGCTGCTGTGAACGTTTGTGAACAAGTTTTTGTTTGAATCCCTGTTTTCAATTCTTTGGGACATATACCCGGGAGCGGAATTGCTAGGTCGTTTGCTAATTCCATGTATAACTTCTTGAAGAACTGCTGCACCATTTTACATTCCCACCAGCAATGCATGAGTGTTCTACCTTCTTAGTATCCCCACTTCCTGACTCTTCTTACATCAATATTATTTCCTTACAAAAAAAGAAAACCATAATGGCATACTTATTGAAAGCATGCATTGACTCATGCATTTCTTGAGTGTCTACAATGTGCCAGATATAATCCAATATGTGAGGGATTTAAATATTAATAAACTACAGTGTATGCATCAATCAGTATTCCTTTAGTCACAAAGGACAAAACCCCAACACAAACCAGTTTGGGGGAAAAAAAAGTGACTCACATAATCAGGAAGTTAAAGAATGAATCTTATTCTGACCTGCTTATTCTGACCTGCTACATTTCTTTTCTCTCTCCATCTCTCAGCTCTATTTTCTTCTGTGTTGGCTTCATTTTTAGGTAGGTTTTCCCCTTAGTTTAACTACCCATTAGTTCCAGCATAGGTTGCAGGATCCATTGTGCACTGACCTGGTTTAGGCCACCTGTGCACTCCTGAGCCAGTCACACTGACCAAGGGCATGGAACGCGTGGTGGGCCAGGCCTGGGTTGCAGGGCCACCCTGGAACCTGGGGAGTGATTTTGACACTACCCAAACATGTGATATATACTAACAGGAAAGGATTGGTCTCTCCCCAGAAAGGGAGGGTGCTACTATCAGAAGAAGAGGGGATGCATGTTAAGCAAACAAAAACATCAGCAATATTTCGCCATCCTTGGGGAAATTATGGTCTAATGGGGAGACTCATGCAAACAAATCCTGTAATTATAACACACTGAGAGTAAAGGAAAGGAGTCTTCCAACCCTGTGGAAAGAAAAGAAGAAAGATTCTGGAAAGACTCTGAAGAGATAATTCTGAAGCTAAGATTTAAACAGAAATGGAGATCAGGTACAGTGGCTCATGCCTGTAATCCCAACATTTTGGGAGTTCAAGGTGGGAGGACAGTTTGAGCCCAGGAGTTTGAGATCAGCCTAGGCAACATAGTGAGACCTTATCTCTAGAAAAAAATCAAAACATCAGCTGGGTGTGGTGGTGCACACCTATAGTCCCAGCTACTCAGGAGGCTGAGGCGGAAGGATGGCCTGAGCCCAGGAGGCCTGGAGTGCAGTGAGCCATGAGCCATGTCACTGAACTCCTGGGCAACAGAGTGAGACCTTGACTCAAAATAAATCAATAAAATAAAATAAAAAGGAATAGGAAGCCTCCAGGCACAGCGTCCTGAAATCGCTGGTGATCACAGACAACCACAAGAAACATATATTCATCACAATTGTTTTTCAAGCTGTGATTGAAATACAAAACTATTAGGCTTTACCTTGAGAAAGATTATACTGGTGAATAATATGTGGCAGTCTCAGACCTTAACTCTGAATTTGGAGCTTTCATTTATTAGCTTAAGCAAATCATTGTAGGGTGACCAACCATGCTGGTTTACCTGGGACTGAGGGAGTTTCTAAGATGTGAGACCTCCAGTGCTAAAACTGGGCAGACCAAGGCATACTGGGACAAATTGGTCGCCCCATAGTTAAATTCCTGACTTACGAATACCCAGAGTGTGCTAGGAGTTGGAAGAGGCGCTATAGGAACATACAGTGTTAGGTATGAATGATCCCTGTGTTCAAATGAAACTTTTACATGATTGTTCATAGCAACATGAGTCACAGTAACCAAAAGGTGGAAATAATCTGAATGTCCATCAATGGATGAATAGATAGGTAAAAATGTGGTCAGCCTATCCATATGATGGAATATTATTCAACCATAAAAAGGAAGGACATTCTGATATATGCTACAGTGTGGATGAATCTTGAAAACATTATGCTAAGTGAAAGAAACCAGTCACATTGTATGATTCTTTATACAAAGTATTTAGAATAGGCAAATGCATAGAGACAGAAAGCAGATGAGTGGTTGCTAGGGACTGGGGGAGGGAGGAATGGGGAGAATCTCCTTAATGGATCCAGAGGGGTGGTAATAAAAAAGTGCTGGAACTATATAGGGGTGATGGTTGCACAACACTGTGAGTGTATTTCATGCCACTGAATGGCACACTTTAAAATAGTTAAAATGGTAAATTGTGCATTAAGTATATCTTACCACAATGAAAATTAAAAATAATTTAAAAAGAATGATCCCTACCTCCCAAAGGGTCTATAAACTAAATACACTAGCAGACAGCCCACAGGGCCAAATTTAGCCTGCAGATGAGTTTCATTTAGTAGCATGGAGTTTTTAAAAAATTGAATTTGTTGCTAACGTTTATAAAATGGGATGTTTCACATAAAAATTCTGATAACTCTTTTATTTTGAAAACTCCACAAACCTGGCCCCACTTGAGCCATACTACCACCTGGCAACATCAGGATAGAAGGGGAGTGGCTCCTCCCCTAAGGGAAGAAGCTTTCCAGTTCTCTCTGGTCCCCCTCCTCCCACCGGCACAGGGGCCTCCTCCCTCGCCTGCTGTCGCTGTCTGGTCCCTATAGGCACTAAAGTGTAGGATTTCCAACACTTGCACAAAACAAGTATGGAAATAAAACAAAGTGCATGGTGATTTCCATTTTTATTTGTTTGTAAGTGAAATGTCAGTGGGTTACCATTCCCCCGAAAATGCTCGATGACTTTTGAAGTCCTTACCCCTTAAGGGGTGAGAAAGTTTCCCCCTTAAAGCAGAGATTCATCGCCTTAGCTGTGTATCTCTGCTTTAAGATATATATATATATCAGTGCCTAGGTCCTACGCTCTAGAGATTCCAATTTATTTGTTCTGGGGTACAACCCGGGCAACAGGATTTTATTTTCTTTAATTTTTTTTTTTTTTTTTTTTTTTTTTTGAGTTGGAGTCTCTCTCTGTCGCCCAGGCTGGAATGCCATGGCACACTCATGGCACCCCAGCGCCAACCTGCTGGGCTCAGGCGATCCTTCCACCTCAGCCTTTCAAGTAGTTGGAACTACAGGTGCATGCTCCCATGCCCAGCTAATTTTTTTTTTTTTTAATTGTAGAGACGAGGTCTCATCAAACCCACGGGCTCAGGCAATCCACATGCATCGGGCTCCCAAAATTCTGGGACTACAGGCTGAGCCACTGAGCCCAGCCTTAAATTTTTTATTTTAAAGATGTGGGGTACAATTCAGGGTTAGGTATACAAATGTTCATTATGCGGGTACTCTTGTTAATGAGGTGTGCCCCCCCCCCCCAGCAGTTTCCCACTAAGGCCAATTCTGCCCTCCTTACCCCCAGCAGTTTCCAGCTACTGCCAATCCCTTTCTTATAGTATTATGATAATTGTTCAAGGTCCACTTATGACACTCACAACCCTAGACATATCATCAAGACAAAAAATCAGCAAGGAGATCCAGAACCTCAGCATGATGCTTGACCAAATGGACTTAATTGATACCTACATTCCACCCAACAACCATGGGATATACATTCTATTCATCACCACACAGAACATACTCTAAGACCAACCACATCCTTGTCCATAAATCATGCATAAACAAATTCCATAAGATTGAAATACTGCCATGTACCTTGTCAGACCACAGAGAATAAAAATAAATATTAACACCAATAAAGTTCCCCCAGAACCCACAAAGACATGGACACTAAACAGTATGATGCCAAACAACAGAGATTAAAAGATACCTGGAAACAAATGAAAACAGAGAAACATTTAACCAAAACCTCTGGGATGCCATGAAAACAATACTAAGAGGGAAATTCATATCTCTACAAACACACATGAAGAAAGTGGAAAGATCACAAGTTAACAGCCTAACAAGTCACCTAAGGGAGCTGGAAAAGCTAGACCACCAAATCCCTAACTTCAGCAGAAGAATCCAAATCACCAAAATAAAAGCCCAAATTTGGAACATAGAACACAAAAAGATAATACAAAAAATCATTGAAACACAAAGCTGGTTCTTTGAAAGGATAAAGAAGATTGATGGACCTCTGGCTAGAGTGACTAAGAAAAGGAGAGAAAAAACACAAATAAACACAATCATAAGTGTAGAAGATCAAGTCACAACTGACCCCAAAGAAATTCAAAAGATTATCAGAGACTACTGTGTATACAAATTGGAAAACCTAAAGGAAATGGAGGACTTTCTGACATCATACAATCTCCCCACATTAAATCAAGACCCTGAATAATAGACCAATAACAATCCAGAAAATTGACTATGTCATAGGAAAACTATCTACAAAAAACAACAACAACAACAAAAAACCCTGGACCAGATGGTTTTCCAGCAGAATTCTACAAAACATACAAGGAGGAACTGATACCAATCCTATTGAAAGTATTCCATGCAATTGAGAAAGATGGAACTATCCCTAAATCAATTTATGAAGCTAACATCACAATGATACCCAAACCAGGTAAAGATCCAACAAAAAAAGAGAACTATAGGCCAATATCCTTGATGAACATAGATACTAAAATTCTCAACAAGATCCTAGCAAATTGGATCCAACAACACATCTCAAAAATCATCCACCACGATCAAGTAGGCTTCATCCCTGGGATGCAGAGCTGTTTTAACATTCACAAGACCATAAACATAATTAAATATATCAACAGATGTAAAAACAAAAACCACATGATTATATCATTAGACATGGAAAAAGCTTTTGATAAAATCCAGCACCCCTTCTTGATAAAAATCCTCAAACATCTAGACATAGATGGAACATACCTCAGAATAGTAAGAGCCATCTACGAGAAACCCACAGCCAGCATACTGCTAAACAGACAGAAATTGGAACCATTTCCCCTGAAAACCAGAACAAGACAAGGATGCCTACTCTTACCACCCCTTTTCAACATAATTTTGGAAGTCCTAGCTAGAGCAATCAGTCAAGAGAAGGAGATCAGCGGTATCCAAATAGGAAAAGAGGAAGTCAAGTTATCCCTCTTTGCAGACAACATGATTCTATACCTTGAAAACTCAAGAGAATCTGTCAAAAATTTCCTTGCACTGATAAAGGACTTTGGCAAAGTTTCAGGGTATAAAATAAAAGTGCAAAAGACAGTTGCATTTTTATCCACCAACAATAAACAAACAAAAACCAAATAAAAAGCACAATTCCATTCACAATAGTCACACACAAAAAATGAAATACCTTGGCATTTTACTAACCAGAGACATGAAAGACCTTTACAATGAAAACTACAAAACACTGCTCAAAGAAATCAAAGATGACACAAACAAATGGAGTAATATTCCATGCTCATGGATTAGAAGAATCAACATTGTTAAGATGTCCATCTTACCCAAGGCAATCTACAGATTTAACACAATACTCATTGAATTACCAGCAGCATTCTTCTCAGACCTGGAATCAACAGTACAGGAATTTATATGGAAACATAAACAACTACAAATAGCCAAAACAATCCTCAGCAAAAAACAAACAACCAAACAAACAAGCAAAAAAACAAAGTGGGAGGTATCACACACTCCCAGACTTTAAACTTTATTATAAAGTCATAATAATCAAAACAGCCTGGTATTGGTACACGAACAGGCATATAGGCCAATGGAACAGGATGGAGATTCCAGAAGCAAAACCTCAATTTCTCAACCAACTCGTCTTTGACAACGTCTCCACCACCAACTACTGGGGAGAGGAGACCCTATTCAGTAAATGGTGCTGGGAAAACTGACTGACCACATGCAGAAGATTGAAACAAGACCCCAACCTAACACCATACACAAAAATCAACTCTAAATGAATCAAAGACCTAA
>CAUYQG010098957.1:0-12440 GCA_963574415.1 Tarsius wallacei
TGAGGAAAACTAGAAATAAAAAGCTGCAGAAATGAAGGAAGAACAATAAGGTTTGAATATCATTCCAAGTCAAACTCATGAGAATGATTTCAAAAAGAAAGGCCTATCAGATCTTTTTGAGATTCTTATTAAGAATCTAAATCTCGCCGGGCTCAGTGGCTCAGCCTGTAATCCCAGCACTTTGGGAGGCTGAGGCGAGTGGATTGCCTGAGCCCACAGGTTCGAGTCCCACCCGGGCAACTTGGCGAGACCTCATCTCTACAATAAATTAAAAAATTAGCCGGGCATGGTAGCGCACGCCTGTAGTTCCAGCTACTTGGAAGGCTGAGGCTGAAGGATCGCCGGAGCCCAGCAGGTCGAGGCTGCGGTGGCCAGGAGCGGCCACAGCACTCCAGTCTGGGCGACAGAGTGAGACTCCAACTCAAAAAAACTCTGGTTCTCCAGCTTGCAGATGGTCTGTTGTGAGACTTCTCAGCCTCCATAATCATGTGAGTCAATTCCCCTAATAAAGTACCTCTCATATATCTATATACTTGTATAGCCATTCCTCAGTATCCATGAAGGATTGGTTCCAGGACATCCCATGGATACCAAAACCTGTGGATGCTCAAGTCCCTGATATAAAATAACACAGTATTTGCATATAATCTATTGACATTCTCTCATATACTTTAAATCATCTCTAGGTTACTTACACCTCATACAGCGTAAATGCTATATAAATAGTTGTATACTGTATTATTTAGGAAATAATGACAAGGAAAATCTATACATGTACAGTACAGACACAAATTTGTCTTCAAATATTTTTGATCTGTGGTTAGTTGAATCCACAGATAAGGAGTTCACTTGAGGCAAGACATATAGCTTGGCTTAGATATAGATGCGTTTTTTACATGCAGGCTTAGATAATTAGGAAACCAGATGTCCGGCATCTGGGTACCATCTTATTGAGACATAACTCTTTTGAACAATTTCACAGTGACCGAAACCCAGACCTGACCTTGGAATATGGGCAGCTGGCTACAAAGACCAAAAACAGGACAGTAGGGAGTTACACAAACATAGAGGCATGGTGCTCTAAGATAAAACTTAAACAGCAACTTTTCCTATTATCTCAAAAGTTCCTCATGACACAAGCAAACTTAGGAATAAAACAATAAGAACTGAAACTTGTGATCAAAACTTAGCTAAGAAATAGGTTGCTTAATCATCATTTTGGACAACATATATAAAGTTTTCTGCTAACAGCAAGCATGTGCCCTTTCCCTTAAGGATACATGTGTTCTCTCTTGAACATGCTGTTTTCCTTTTTCTTTTTTCTCTCTCTAATAAACTGTACTTTAACACTGTCTGCAACTCACTCTGAAATTGGTTTCTATGGCAGAGAAAAAAATCCATGGAGCAACTACACCCCAAGTCACCCAGTATCTCATTGAGTGTATATCTATCCTATTGATTCTGTCTCTGGAAAACCCTAATACACCCACTTAGTTAAAAAGTTATTAGGCATCTACTGCAGGCTAGAACCTTAGCTAAATCCAAAAGAATACAGAGGATGCAGACTTATTCTCCATCCTATGCAACAAGCATAAAATCTCTCATTCTGATTTACTTTGTATAATAAATATATTACATTACTGTTTAAATAAATTTTGCCCTACAAATCATCATTGGAGTTAATGAAATTCTCCTCCCTATACACAATATTAATCTATTGGCTGTGCTTAAAATTTAAAACATAGTTTTGTTCCCAAACTATGACTGTGAGTAAACCACATCCTAGCTACATTCTAGGATAACGTTTAACCACTGACAAAAAAAATTGCTCTTCCTATCAGGAGAAAGTGCTAGTTCTGAGGACCAAACACTAAACATATGTCAAGAAGACAAAGTCAACCATCGATGAAAAGAAACAGCATAAATGCACATTTCCTAGGGTGGAAATTTCCATCAATCAGATATATTCATAGCGAAAATTAAGGGCTACCATATCATTTAAGTTGGAAAATTAAAAATATGTTAAGTTCCTAAGTTAAATGACTCCAAATGTTTCTTATAAAGAAAAAAGCCTCTCCACCCAACTGCACAGCTACAATTTATAATTACCAAAAGAAACTTCACAAAGGCCCTTTGTAAAGGATGAGCCTCATGTATCTAGTCAATATCCCACTCCCTAATTCTGTTGTGCCTTCAAAAATTATCATTAGGATATCTACAGTCAGAAAGCAGAGTGTGTTACATCTCATATATAAAGTCAGCATAAAATATAAAATTAGAATTTATTTTCCACTAGTAGTAATATACTTGCAATTAATGTCACAATTTCATACTATTAACCCTTGAAAGTGAAGGCAGCCAACAAGGTGAAGAGGGCTCTGACACTGACACAGAACAAAGGTGGCAGTACCACACAAAAGCAGAACTCCTAACTCTGCCTTCAAAAGCAAAGCAGCCTAACCAATAGAACCACCCAGAACAGAATTAACACTATAATGCAGATGAGGGGAAAATGCTCTCTAACGTTCCATCTAGATCAAAATATAATTCTAAAAACATTCCAAAGTTCAGCAAGCCATACTAAACTTGGACCTCTAAATATGCTACAAAGATACAATGAAAAAAGATTGTGTAGTAAATGAATAATGAATATTATAGGCTTTAAATAGGGCACAGTCCATGAATTTTGAAAATACTCAAATATAAATCCAGAAAATATCAGCCTCTGAAATTTAGGTTGATTCTAAGTTCATAATTAATCACCAATAATGGGATAAACCAGCATCGTGTGCTCCTGATGAAATGCACTTGGAAGGATACAATGTCACCTATGTAATATTCCTGTCAAAAATGTTTCATCTGAATCTAATCATAAAGAATTAGATAAATCTAAACTGAAAGAAATTCTGCAAAATAACTGGCCTGGCCTCTTCAAAACTATCAAGGAATAAAAGACCAAAAGAAAAAAATGTTGAGGACAGATTCTAAATTAAATTTAACAAATTCATATTAACACCTATTACCTGGAAGATAGCAGAGTGTGGTAGCTAAGGGTTCAGAACTCAGAATATATTCTAATTCTGGCTCTAAGTCCTACCACCATGTTGAAAAGACATTTAACATGCTATGCCCAATATCCTCTCTGTAAGATAAGCATAATAATAGTAGCATCTTTACAAGATCATAGAGAGTTAAATGATTTGTCTATAAAGGCTTTAGCACAGTGCTCGATGCTTAGTAAGTGCTTAGGAAATGTAAGTAGCGATAACGACAATGATGACTGTGAAGAGCCACTAAATGCTAGAGGGGTGGAGAGAGAATAGAGAAATAGACTAGCATGGTTACTGTCTTCACTGAGCTTACAGTGAGATGCAAATCGCATAAAAATGACCAGGCAATTCTAAGACAGTGTGATACATGCACTTTGGCTGGTGAAAAGCTCCAAGGTACAAAGGAGGCTGTTAGGTGCTTTCCAAGCAAGAAACGGTGGTGTCAGGACCTAAGTAATGGCAGACAGCAGAGGTGACTACAACAAAGAGAGATCAATTCTGGGGATTGCTAGGATGATGAGGCAGGGGAGAGCTGAGGACTGAGTACAGGTTTCTGGCTTGACAGCTGGATGGGCTGTGGTGTCAGTCACTGAGAAAGGAAGCACAGGGCCCAAGGAGGTTTAGGGGCAAAAAAGCGTGGGTTCCATCTGGGTCAGAGTCAAGGGAAGGGGCACCCAAGGGGAAATGTGTGGAGTCACAAAAGTATGTAGCAGAGAAATCTTGATCTTGAGAAAAAAGGATACATTCTGCATTCCCCAGAATAAAACACCTAAATCGGACAGATTTTATCTTGTTCTTTCTGAGCTCCAATTTCAAAAGATGATTTTTAAAAAAAAAAAAGCAAGCCGGGCTCGGTGGCTCAGCCTGTAATCCCGCACCTTGGGAGACTGAGGTGAGTGGATTGCCTGAGCCCGCGGGTTTGAGACCCACCTGGGCAACTTGGTGAGACCTCATCTCTACAATAAATCAAAAAATTAGCCGGGCGTGGTAGCACGCACCTGTAGTTCCAGCTACTTGGAAGGCTGAGGCAGAAGGCTCGCTGGAGCCCAGCAGGTCGAGGCTGCGGTGGCCGGGAGCGGCCACTACACTCCAGTCTGGGCAACAGAGTGAGACTCCAACTCAAAATAAAAAAAAAACAGCCCCACCAATTTCATTTAATAGTGTAACTATCTTTTTATTTGTTTGTTTGTTTTTTGAGTTGGAGTCTCACTCCATCGCCCAGGCTGGAGTGCAGTAGCATGCTCACGGCCATCCCAGCATCGACCTGCTGGGCCCCAGCGATCCTTCTGCCTCAGCCTTCCAAGTAGCTGGAACTACAGGCATGTGCTACCACGCCCAGCTAATTTTTGATTTATTGTAGAGACAAGGTCTCACCAAGTTTCCCAGGCTGGTCTCCAACCCACGGGATCAGGCAATCCACTCATCTCAGCCTCCCAAAGTGCTGGGATTACAGGCTGAGCCACCTAGCCCGGTAGATAATGTAACTGTCTTGTATAAGCAGATATTAAGATCAATATTTGTGGATCTCAATAGGTTCATTAAACATAAAATTTTAAACTCCCCTGCCAGGGAAGTTAGTGATATTAGTCAAATATTCTTACTCTGCTTGAGAATATTTTTTTATTAAAGGTAAGAAAGAACACAATTAAAAACTCACATCTCCTGGGTTATAAAGCATATAACCCTTCATTTATACCTCCCAAGATAAAAAAAGTCAGGAACAACTCTAATCACATGTACGTTAATGTTAATATAAATAAAACAGTAGATTCAATCTTGGCCCATAGCAATTCAATTATCAATGCAACCAGAAGCTGGGCTTGTCACACAACACAAAATTGGTCTTGCTTCCACACTATTAGCTCATTCAGCGTGAGTCTGACAATGGCAAGAGGCAACATTGACCCTTTGCCTACACACTGTCTTCGAGGTATACTGCACTATCTGATGCCTGAATCGTAGATCAATCTGTCTGAGCTCATTTCCTCGTGAAAGAGATGACTGTCTCCAATGTCCATTCTCTATTCTCCCTTAGGAACAAAACCCCCAGAGGTTTGAATCCTTACTCTAGTCCACCTTTCCAAGTCTATTTTGTATTGATATTATATGTGACCTAAGTTCTGGCAATTGGGTTGTGAAAGGAAGTGATGTCTGCAACTTCTAGGTCATGTCCATAGAAGGGAACTAATTGAACTCCACTTTTTCTTTCCCACAGAATATACTAAGACATGAAAGTGGTGAGCCATCCGCAGCCTGTGCATGAGCAGAATAACCAAGGCAATGAAAGAACAAGATGAAAGGAGCCTGAGTCCCTAATGGACTCATGAAACAAATCCCTAGACTGCAAACTACCAGTTTAGATTTTAAATTTTATATTATTATTATGATTAGAGACAGAGTATTGCTGTGTTGCCCAGGCCAAACTGGAACTCCTGGGCTCAAAGGATCCTCCCACCCTAGCCTCTCAAGTAGATAGAACTAGAGGTGCATGCTACCACACCTGGCCAGCTTGGATTTTTATATGAGAAAGAAACTTATCTTGTTTAAGCCACTATTATTTTTGTCTTTATTAAAACAGCCAAACCAACATCTAATTCATTTACACTCCAATCATAAAAGTCTACGCAGAATTTTTTTAATTAAGTTATGCCTCATTTTACCTTGGAGCTTTTCTTTTATCGCAACTGCAGACATCTCAGCATCCCACACAATTTATGTAAATGTTCATACTTAAATCTTCAAGAGGCATAATAACAAACAGATACAGTCAACACCAAATGGTCACATATTAAATTTGCTTTTTGTTTCTAGAACTTGTATTTGCAGAGCCCATGTGCAGGACTGCCAGTCTCTCTGACACATTTTTAACCTTGGTGTTATATATGGTGATGACATTCTATACCCACCATCAGGACTAGCCTAGAGTGATTTTTCTTCTAGGAGTAGAAAGATTATACTGAGTCTTCTACATTTTCCTCTTCGGTATTTGTGGTGGGCAGAACAACATCCAAGGCACACCACCATCGCAAGATGTCCATGTCTTAATCCCTGGAACCTGTGAATGTTACCTTGCATAGCAAAAAGGACTTTGCAGATATGATTAAGGACCTTGAGATGGACAGATTATCCTGGGTTACCCACATAGGCCTGATTTAATCTCAAGAGTCCTTATAAGGCAAGAGACAGAACTGCCAGAGTAATAGAGGAGATGTGACAACAGAAGCAAAAGCTGGAGGTATGCCATTGCTAGAAGAGGCCAAGAACCAAGACTCTAGAAGCTTAAGGCAGCAAGGAATGGATTCTCCCCCAGAACCTTCAGAAAGAACACAGCTCTACCCACACCTTGATTTTAGCCCAGTGAAACCCACTTCAGGCTTCTGACCTCCAGAATTATCAGTTTTAAGCCACAAAGTTTGTGGCAATTTGTTACAGCAGCCTTAGGAAACTAATACAGTGTCCTTAAATGTAGTACTATTTATTGTAATAACCCAACTCAAGTTTAGGGTAGGATTTGTCCAGACCTAACAGACTAGATGGAAATAAGCAGTTTTAATAGTAGACATTATTAATAGTGTTGCTACTAATATTTCCAATAGTAACATCAATAATAACAACTGTTTTGCTATTTTATTGTAATCGCAAGGGTAGCTCTCCCTGCCTCTCTCACCCACAAAAAGAAATTGATACGTAGTAGGTACAAGTAAGTCTTATAACTAGATAAAAGAATGATCTCTATACCCTACTGAGTAGATCTTTTTTTTTTTTTTCTTTTTTCTGAGTTGGAGTCTCACTTCATTGCCCAGGCTGGAGTGCAGTAGCACACTCACGGCCACCCCAGCATAGACCTGCTGTGCTCAGGTGACCTTTCCACTTCAGTCTTCCAAGTAGCGGGAACTACAGATGTGCACTATCATGCCCAGCTGATTTCTTGATTTATTGTAGAGATGAGGTCTCGCCAAGTTGCCCAGGTTGGTCTTGAACCCATGGGCTCAGGCAACCCCTCAGCTCGGCCTCCCAAAGTGCTGGGATTACAGGCTTGAGCCACCACCTCTGGCCTAGATCTTCATCTCAAGATAAAACTAGATGCCATTTCTACTAACCCTATTATTGTTTTGAAGGATGAATGCTTTCTCTGCTAGTAAAATAGCATTCACTGATTCCAGCAATGGCAAAGGAAGAACTTAAAGCATTTTTAAAGCTCTTATTGCTAACCAAAAGCTGTAAGCATGCATGATGTTTTCCTGGTTTAGTTATCAAGTTCAAATCCCATTTATAATTTGTTTGAATTTTAGTTCATGCAGCTGTTGAACACAGAAAAGTAATCACCCCTGTGGCTTTGGTGTGCTTCAAACAGTCCTGGAGAAGCGCAAGATTACCTGATCCCGCTACATTCATCTGGGCCTTCCCACTTTCAGTGTTGGTCAAATGGCTTCACAGTTTGACAGGAAGATCGCAAGAAGCTAAAATTATCATCCTACCCTCATCCTACTCCATGTCAGCCCAAGCTATTCGGCCATCATTGTGCTTCTGATTCCATGTTAGTTGCAGACCCCAACTCAGAGAAGTCTGGGGGCAAACGCAGATTCCTTGAAGAAGGCTCACTCTGATGTCTGCAAGGAAAGCCCAAGCAATGCCCTTATGCACCTCTCTGGCCTAGAGTTCACCCACACCTGACTGCAGAAGATTAATTTCAAGATCACATTCTTAAGTACGGCCTGTTTTCATTGCCAGGATTTCATAAAATCACAGAATCACAATTGTACTATAAAAACTTAGCCAAAATTTACTTCCCCTCCTTCTTCCTGACCTGAACCAAATGAATGTTATTTAATAGTCAAAACAGTCTAGATCCAAATAACAGGACTCCTTTTGTTTCAAAAACTAAATTACTTCTTTGTAATACACCCCTATATTACATTAAGAGAGTACCACCATCTCCTGTTCTATACTCACAGGAAGTAGAAGAGTTATTTCCTCAGAGCAGATGCTTGATTCTAAAAACTCTTTGTTTTCCTGCTTCACTGTCTCAACTTGTTCTAGGCTTTGATAACCTTCATAATTTAACCACTTTTATTCCTTGGTAGATTTCAGTGTCTGTCCTATATATGTTCCATTTTACCTTGCTCACTTCAGATTATGGAATCCTAACATGTAAAATATATGACTTTTGTTCTTTTTTTTTTTGCCGGACACGGTGGCTTATGCCTGTAATCTCAGAACTTCGGGAGGCTGACACGGGAGTATTGCTTGGGCCCAGGAGTTCAGGACCAGCCTAGGTAACATAGCAAGATCTCATCTCGACAAAAATATATAAAAAAATTAGCTGGGCATGGTGGTGCACACGTGTAATCCCAGCTACTCAGGAGGCTGAGGCAGAAGTAACACCTAAGCCCAGAATGCTGAAGTTGCAGTGGGCCATGATTGTGCTACTACACTCTAGCATTGGTGACATAGTGAGACCTAGACTCAAAAAATAAAAATAAAAAAGAAATGGGCTCAAGGCGTTTGAGTCAATATGTATTTTCTTTTTTGTTGTGTTGTGAAATATATTACACATACAAAGAGTATAAAAATAAATACAGTTTAAAGAATAACAAAGCAAATACTGTATGCCCACCACTCAATTAAGAACCAGAATATTACTATAACTTCCAAAGCAGTTTTCCTTCCTTTCACCCTTTTAGAACAGAGTTTCTTAACCTCATCCTATTGACATTTTGGGCATACCACCACCAACACCAGTTGTGACAATCAGAAGTATTTCTAGACATTGCCATATATTGTCTGGAGGGCAAAGTCACCCCCTGTTGGAAACTGCTGCCCTAGAGGTAACCACACTCTGAATTTTTGCTCTTCTTCATAGTCTATCTACCAATATATGTAACTCTAAAACAATGTATTGCTTAGTTGCTATGTTTGAATTTTGTGGAAATGATAAAATACTCCATGTATTTTCCTGTGACTTGTTTCTTTCATTCAACATTATTTGTGAATACATCCAAAATATTGTCTATAATTCATACAGTTTCAGTTCATATATTTTTGCTGCTGTATTAAAATCTATTAAATTAAAATTCATTTAATCCAGTCTATTATTGATGGACACTAATATTATTTCTAACATTTTGCTTTTATGAATTCCTCTGCTAGGAACATTTCCTACATAGATCTTCTTGCAATTACACAACAATTTCTCTGATGTCTATACCTAGGATTGAAATTGCTCAGTCATGAGATGTTCATGTTCAACTTTATTACTTTCAAAAATGGTTGTATAAATCTATCTCCCACCAGCAGTAGAAAACAATTCCTATTACTCCACCTGCTTTCCAAACACTTGAGTCTTCACTTATTTTTTCATAACATTTGGTGCCACAAAAACATGCATTGCTTACTGTGTAAATGTCAATTCTACACACAACAAATGAGACCTGGATACATTCAGGCATTCTCCATAAGATTAAGATAAGAATAAGAGATTATAACTGAATGCTTTCTACCAGAGAACTGGCTTAATTGCCCTTACACTTTTTTCCCCTCTTTAAAGAAAATCTGCTATGTTATGACACCTGCTTTATAAGCAAGTTGTTCGTTTTTTTCCTTCTATCTGCTTTTCCAGGCTAGCTCAAATGAGACAGGGATTTTAAAGTATGGGGCATACTGCTTCAGCATGGGGCTATAAAATAGATACTTGCCCACTAATACAACAGCATCAGTTAAGAAATGCAACTTATTATTCTAATGGTTTTATTTTATTTCCTTTAAATCTTACTCGAATATCCAATTTGAATAATAAATAATTTGATTGCTGTAAGTAGTTTTGTAAGCATTTTTTTTCAGTGCAATGGTTATTAAATGTTTATAATAACATAAATATTTATAATCCTTATAATGGATAGAAAGAAACCTTTGTAAAAGGGAAACTGTCCGTTAAAAGCTGAAAGTTATGAATGAGCTGAATTTAGAGAGAAGACTGAGGTCTTTGGTCTCAAAATATCGATGACAGTACTCAATTTAGAATTCACAAATTCTTACTCCCAAATCAAATTTAGATTCCTAAAACGCATGCCCACTCACAAGTATTGGTTTTCTTTTCCTTTCTTTAACTGGAGAAATATTTTTAGCACATTAAATTAGTATGTAGTCAAAATAACCCTAACTTTATACAGTCTAACACTGTTATTATGGTTTATGGTTGACAAGTAAAAGCTTCTCTATCAAGTTTATAATGCTATAAATCTCAGCAATCATGGTTTTATCTACTTTGCCAAGGAAGCAGAGATTTAGGACCCCTGGGTTCCTGTCGTAGCCAAAAGACTTCCAAAGATGCAATCATTATGAAGGCCAAAAAGTTATATCAGACTGATTCTGCCAAAGGCTCCTGCCTCTGCATACAATTTCCACAAGAAACTATGTGATTAAAGGAAATTGGTAAGAAAAAGATTGGAAAGCCAAAGGTTATATGCATGGACATTCAAAATAAAAATTACAGCAATGGAAAGATCAAACTTATATGATAATATGTTGGATAAAGCTCTTAAACTCAATCTAAACTTACAAAAAATTCCAACATTCAGAACAGTGCTATTGTTCAAAACAAATGATTGATTTCACATTGGGGATCATGTCATTATAAGGTATCACTATTACTACTGTAACACTATTGGATTTATTTTGAATGAAATACACTACTGAAAATACCCAGGATAATGCACATGACATGCTCAGAGCTGAAGACTGAAAATGTCCATTAACCTGCCTGACATTGTACCACTGTAACATAATAGTGGATGATTTAAAAACTCTGAGTAAGCTGAAGAAGCTATTTTTCCCAGTGGGCGGGGGGAAAAACTCTTATTTCACACCACTTGGAATAAAAAACTGTTTCTCGGCCTTCCTTGGAGCTAGGTATTGGCCTGTGACTAAGTTCCCCAAAATGACATGTAAGCAAAAAATGTTTAAAAGGAACTGACTGTAAGAAGGTCCCCTTTCTGCTCTTCTGCTTTTCCTACCACTTTTCCAGTCTGTAACTGAGACTCAGAGTAGCTCCAGTGACAATCTTGGGTTGTGAGGGCATGAGAAGGTAGACACACAGATGAATGAATCTGGAGATGCCAATGACAGTGGACTGCCATCCCCTCCTCTTCCAGACTTTGTACATGAAATAGAAATAAGCCTCTCACTTGTTTAAAGACTGTTGTGTGTCTCTCTCAGACTAGCTTAATCCTAACTGGTACAAAACAGCATTTGTTTTCAAAAAGTTGGTATTCCCAATGCCATAAGAAAGGGCTCTAGGTCTGTCATTAAAGAGCTTTATCTTTTAAAGGAGAAATATTTATTCCTTAGTTACTAAAATCCTACTTTCAACTCCTTCCAACTCACATTCCCAAAATGTACAAGTATTGTTATTGGGATTGCCAAAATTATAACCCTGAAAACCCTCAACTTATCTCATGTAACTTTTTTTTTCTGACTAGCCTTATTACCTCATTCTCTCTCTCTCTAACCTCTAATCTTTACAAATACGGCCTTATCCTTTAACATACAATCTCAGGCCAAGTGGCTATCTGTGACCTGAACTCCAAATTCATTCTAACAGTAATGTTCTTAACAATGGCCTCTTACCCCTAATTAGTTTGATAAATGGTTTTTAAAAGCATAGACAAACTTCATTTGATCATGATATATGAACTGACAATAAATTCAAAATAATCACTTTATATTCTTTCCCTGCATAGATGCTCTATTTGCAAGAACCTATTTTACTTTAACTGTAGACCCATGGGAGATAAGGCATAGCTTAGAATGAAGGACAAGTAGTAAATTATTCCCAACAAAAGAATGAATCTCGGGCAACCCCCTTGGGTCCCCTTCCACTGTGGGAGCTTTTCTGTCCTCTCAATAAATCCTGCTTCCAAAAAAAAAAAAAAAAAAAACGAATCTCAAGCCGGGCATGATGGCTCAAGCCTGTAATCCCAGCACTTTGGGAGGCCGAGGTGAGCGGATTGCCTGAGCCCATGGGTTTGAGAACAGCCTGGGCAACTTGGCGAGAACTCATCTCTACAATTAAAAAAAAAAAGAAATGCGTTGGGTGTGGTAGCGCACACCTGCAGGTCCGGCTACTTGGAAGGCTGAGGTGAAAGGATCACCTGAGCCCAGCAAGTTGACGCTGGGGTAGCCGAGCGCGTGCCACTGCACTCCAGCCTGGGCGATGGAGTGAGACTCCAACTCAAAAAAAAAAAAAAAATCCCAGATAAACTCTGACCCAGTAGCTAAATCAGCATCCACAAATCTACATCTAGACTTGCCTGAGAACTTAAGAATATTATTTTGAAAACAATCTCATCTTCTTTGTTGCTTTATCTGATGAAAGAGCAAAAAATATTGTCA
>CAUYQG010098962.1:0-11327 GCA_963574415.1 Tarsius wallacei
AAAAAAATCTACCCACGTTTATAGCAGCATTTAAGGTTAACTTTTTAAATAAAGTTAATGATTTTAGCACTCTTCTTCTCAAAAAGTCAAAACCATTATTATGATTTTTTTAGTAACATTGAGTTTTTCCTATGTGCCAAGTATAGTACTGACAATTTTTTTCTCCAAAATTTGAAAAATAAATGATGATATTTAGAAATGTTTAATATGGTACTATATGAAGGTGGTTCTTAAACCTATTTGTGCACTAGAACATTTTAAGAATCTAATAACATTAATAAATTCATCATTTCCTTAAACCTTGCCTATTTAAAATAATTCATAAAAAACTCAAAATTTTTAAGGATCCCCTGAAAGTCACATATATCCTGAGTCTACATGGAGTGCTAGTTAAGGGTTCTTCTCTAATATAGTTTTTGACAACGTGTGGCTCAGAGTCATGGAGCTAGCATTCAAGCCTGTCCATCTACTTTACAGGTAAGGCAAATAAATTATTAACCTATTCTCCCTATATCTCAGTTCCCTAATAAATAAGAAGAATATAGCATTAGTAGCTTCCCCAGTGTGAGAATGCTTCTTTCAATAAATACTGTATAACTAATGTGTGATGATCATTAATTTAAGCAGATACAAAAGTAAGCAAGATAAATAGAGCCTTCATTGAATTTATAGTGTAGTAGGGAAGATGCACAGAAAACACAAAAAACAATAAAGTGAATGCTACTTTAGTAGGTACTCTGAAGGTAGCACACCATACACCATGAGAAAGTATAGCAAATATCTGAAAGATGAGTTGTGCCTTTTTTATTATGTAGGTAAAGAATCTGAGAGTAGAGAGTCATGCACAAATGAAAGGCCAGGAATTGAGCCCCCTGAGGATTAAGCCTTTGAGGAACTGAAAAAGGTTCCATGTAGTTGTGATATAGAAAGCAAAAGTGAGGCAAGGTTGTAGAGAATGAAAGATCACACAGGCTACTAGTCATTGTTAGGATGTGAACTTTAGCTTAAAAGCAGTGGGAGAGAAGATAGGATTGTGATTTTAAAAAAAAACTCTGACTAGACAATATGAATAGGACTATATCTAGTATACAAATTGAATCAATAATCAATAACCTTTCAAAACAAAACGTATAAGGCCAGATGAGTTCACTGGTGAATTGTACCTAACATCTAAGAAAGAAATAATACCAATTCCCTACAATATCTTTCAGAAGATAGAAGTAGAGAAGATGCTTCATAATTTATTCTATGAATTCAGCATTACCCTAATATCAAAACCTGACAAAGACATTGCATGAAAAGAGAACTGCAGACCAATATCTCTCATAAACATAGAAGCAAATATCCTAAAAAAAAACCCTAGCAAATCTAATCCAACATTGTATTAAAAGGATTATGCACTAAACAAATGGGATTTATCCAAGGTGTTCAAGACTGATTCAACACTCAAAAATCAACTAATGTAATCAATCAATATCAATAAACTAAAGAATGAAAACCACATGATCATATTAATAGCTGCAGGAAAAGCATTAGATGAACTCCAGCACACATTTATGATAAAAAGTCTCAGAAATCTAGGAACAGAGATCTTCCTCAAAATGATGCAGAATATCTACACAAAACCTATAGCTAACATCATACTTCATGATAAGAAATTAGAAGCTTTCCTGCTAAAATCAGGAACAAGGCAAGGATGTCTCCTCTCACTACTCCTTTTTAATATCATACTGGAAGTCCTAGATAATATAACAAAACAAGAAATGGAAATAAGAGGTATACAGATTGAGAAAAAAAAAAACGGTCCTTGCAGATAACATGAGTGCATTGTAAAAGACTCCAAAGGAATCAATAAAAATGTTCTTGGTATTAAGAAGTATTATATCAAAGTTGTAGGATAAAAAGGTAGCATATAAATGTAAATCACTTCCCTGTACATTAGCAATAAACAAGTCAAATTTGAAATTAAAAGTACAATACCACTTACATTATTATCTCCCATATAAAATATTTAGGTAATAATCTAACAAAATATGTGCAAGATGTATATAAAAAAAACTGCAAAACTTTGATGAAAGAATTCAAGTAACTAAATAAATGGAAAACATTTCCATATTCAAGAACAGGAAGACTCAACATTGTCAAGATGCCAGTTCTTCTCAACTTGATCTATGAGTCAACACATTCCCAAACAAAACCCTAGCAAGTTATTTTGTGAATAATAACAAACTGGTTCTGAAGTTTATACAGAGAAGCAAAAAACCTAGAATAACCAACACAATACTGAGGGGAAAAACAAAGTTGGAGGACTGATACTGCATGACTAAGAGCTACAATTAAGACAATGTGGTATTAGTGAAATAATAGACATGGAAAAATGGAACAGAATAAAGAACCTAGAAATAGACACACAGAAATATAGTCAACTAATCTTTGACAAGGGAACAAAGGCAGTACAGTGGACAAAAGATAATCTTTGCAACAAATGGTGCTGGAACAACTGGAAAAAAGAAATGATCTAGATACAGACTTTACACCCTTCACAAAAAGTAACTCTAAATAGATCAAAGTGCCTAATGAAAACTCAAAACTGTAAATCTCCTAGAAGATAACATAGGGGGAAAATCTAGTTGACTTTGAGTATAGCAATAACTTTTAGGCACAACACCAAAGACATGATCTATCAAAAAATATTGATAAGTTTGGCTTTAATAGGATAAAAAACTTTTGCTCTGCAAAACACACTGTAAAGAGAATGAGAAGACAAACCAAAGACTAGGAGAAAACATTTGTAAAAGACATATCTGATACAGGACTGTTATTCAAAAGATACAAAAAAGTCTCAAAACCTAACAATAAGAAATCTAAAAATTTGAAAAATGAGCAAAAGACCTGAATGCACACCTCATCAAAGTAAATATACCGGTGGCCAAGGAACATATGAAAAGATACTACACATTATGTAACATTAATGAAATGCCAATTAAAACAACAATGAAATACCACCATATACACATATTGGAATGACCAAAATCCAAAACCCTGACAGAAAAAATGCAAGTGAGGATGTGGAGTAAGAGAAACTGTCATCACTGTTGGTGGAGATATATAATGGTAAAGTCACTTTGGAAGACAGTTTGACTGTTTCTTATAAAACTATACGTGCTTTTACTGTGTATTCCAGAAATAATACTCTTTGGTATAAACCCAATGAGTTGAAAACTGAAGTCCACATAAAAATCTGCTCAAATATGCTCACAACAGCTTTACTCATTGTTGCCAAAATTGGAAAGCAACCAAGTTGTTCTTCAGTAGGTGAATAGATAAATAAACTGTGATATATCCAGACAATGGAATATTATTCAGTGCTAAAGAGGCTGACCGTGAAAGGACATGGAATAACCTTAAATTGCATATATTAACTAGTGAAAGAAGTTGATCTGGAAAAGCTGCAAACTGTATGATTCCAACTATATGACAATCTGGAAAAGGCAAAACTACGGAGCAAGAAAAAAAACCAGTGATTGCCAGGGTTTGGGGATAGGAAAGAATAAATAGAGCATAGGGGATTTTTAGGGTGGTGAAACTATTCCATATAGTACCTTAATGGTGAATATATGCCATTATACATTTGTCCATACCCATAGAATGTACAACATCAGGAATGAACCCTAATGTGAACTATGATTTGGGGTGATAACGATGTGTCCCTGTAGGTTCACCGATTGTAACAAATGTACTATTCTGATGGGAGACTTTGATAATGAAGGAGATTTTTCCTGTGTGGTGGGGAAGGGTCTATGGAAAATCTCTGCACCTTCCTCTCAGTTTTACTGTGAACCTAAAACTTCTCTAAAAAATAAAGCCCATGTTAAAAAAAATCATCTTGACACAGTGTGACAAATCACTTGAAAGGAGGCAAAATGGATGTGGGGAAACTTGACAGAAGACCACTGTAGTCATCCAGATGGACTGTGGTAGGGCAGTGGCAGAAAATATGTACAGAAGTGGACAAAGTGGGGGACAAATTTGGAAATAGATTGCACAGTGTTGGTGATCATTTGTATATAGAAGAGCTAGACATTCCTAATGATTCTGTTTCTACCTGAGCAAATCAGAGGATTTTATAGCATGGTGACTAACACCTAGCTCAATAATGATTACCTATTGCTTTTTTATTTTTATTGGTAGAAATGACAGGGAGAGTGGTAGTGGTAATAGTACTAGCAGTAGGGCTAGTGGTTGTAGTAGCATCGTGGTAGCAGTACCAATAGCATTGATAGCAGTTGTAATGACAGTTGTGATGGCAGGGGAAGTGGGGCAGTAGTTGTATGCTTCTGTTTGCTCTGTAGCTTGACATGAGCACAATCAGCTGAATTATCTCAGTGCTGGAGTTGATATGTGAACAATAATTCAGTGCCCCCAGAACCTGAGCTACTTTTTAAATGTTAGACTCTACTGGGCACTTCAAACATGTATAATACCAGGCTGGGACTAGTCATGGTAAATGAAAAGGTCTCTAGTGAAAGAAGGATTTAACTTGCTTTAAGTGTGGCTTTAAGTGTAGAACAAGGACCAATGCATGGAATTTTCATGGAGACAATTTCACTCAGAATCACAAAGGACACTACACTGCAGAATTTTCTGGGGATAGAATGTGCTGCATGTAAGACAATGAGTTCTCTGCCAGTGGGGAATTAGATATCAGACTGCTTTACCCCTCAGCCTGGAGGCTGTAGTAGGGGTTCCTGACTTGGCAACTTAACAGAATAACTTTGGGAAGTTTTATAAACATAGAGGTGTCTGTGTTCCATCCCACTCCTAGAGGAGATTTAAGCAGGTGGCTGCCAGGTTAGACTACTTTTAAGAAATTGACCTTCCATATGACCCAGCAATCCCCCTGTTGGGAATATACCTGGAGGAACTCAAATCATTCTACCAAAAAGATACCTGCACACGCATGTTTGTTGCAGCTCTGTTCACAATAGCAAAGACATGGAATCCACCATGCTGCCCATGGGAGCTGGACTGGATAAAAAAATGTGTTACATATATACAATGGAATATTATGCAGCCATGAAGAAAGACAAACATACGGACTTCACAGCAACTTGGATAGATTTAAAGCTGATCATACTCAGTGATCTATCACAGAAACAAAGAATAGAGTACCACATGTTCTCACGCATAAGTGGACCTTGAACAATGATCATAATACTATAAGAAAGGGATTGGCAGTAGTGGGAATCTGCCAGGGGAGCTGGGGTGGGATTGGCATTTGAGGGAAACTGGTAGGGGGGTGGGGGGCACACCTCATCAACAAGGCTACCTGCATAATGAACATTTGTATACCTAACCCTGAATTGTACCCCACATCTTGAAAAAAAAAGAAAGAACCCAGAGCTGGGTTGTGTGGCTTTAGGAAGCCTTGTGCCGCCCTGCGGCCACCGTCCCGCAGTCCCCCTCCACTGCCAGCCCTGGGGCTGACCCACGTGTACCCTGGGCGCTAGGGCTGCAACGTCTGGGAAAAGGGCACCCAGCGCTTCTCTGGTGGCTACGGTCACCTTCTCCAAGCAGACCTCAAAGCTGCGCATGGCTTTTTTGGGCTGGACGATTCTGGTGTCAGCACTGACGACACTGTTTACGAGCCAAACAGTGACGAGCTCTGCAGAGAGATCATGGTAGGCACGTCCCGGGTGGATAACGACCGCGACACGGTCGCAGCGGTGGAGGGGGACACGGTAGTTGGGGGACCTCTGGCAAAGACAAAGGCGCACCACCTGCTCGAACAGCATACCAGCTTATTGGAAATCTTTCCAGTCGTTGCTGTTGGCAAGATGCAAAGAATTTTAGCGACAAGCAGGTGAAGTAACCTGTGAGGATGCTCACAGGATCACAGGGCGAGGGCGGGATGAGCGAGTCTCGCTCCTATCCTGGAATGAAGCCTGCTTTAGACACACTGGATTTCCGGGTACAGAATTACATGGCAGAAATGTGAGGTTTATTGACGGCAAGCCAAGCACAAGTCACAGGCGATCTTACTCTGGAAGCAGATCAGGGTCTTAACCTGGAAGAAGGTCGCAAAGTAGGAGTTGCCGGAGGAGCCGCAGAACATCTGGAAGTATCTCAAAAAGTCGCTCCTGGCCCGGTAGCGGGACAAAGCTGGACCACGTTCTCGGGCAAAAGCCAGGACATTCAGCTAGAAGAGCAAATCTAAGTCCTAGTCTGATCCGGGCTCCCACCCTTTTGCGTTCTAGAAGAAGATCTGAGGATGAGAATGACGAGTCTGGAAACAGGTCCTGGTCTCGGTCTCCATCACCCCAAAGAAAATGGAAACAGTGATATAAAGTCACCTTCCAGATCAAGAAGCAAGTCTGGTTCCAGTTCACCCCTACCTGTTCCCCTGTGGAAGGTTTCTTCTGTGTTCTCCCCATCAAAAAAAGCCACTTCAAGATCCTGTTTGACTCAAAGTCGAGATCAAGGGAAGGAACCAGTCACAGAGAGGAACCCAGAACTCCTTCATCTCGGCACACTATTATGGAACACTTTCCTGCTTGCTCAGGCAGCTACTCTGCCATGTTTGTACTTGGTCTCTACTACAAGAGGAATCTCCTGAAAACAGGCACACACTGAAGTTTGCTTTGTGGCCAAAGTTGATAAACAGGTGAGGTTCTAAGGAAACGGTGGCAGGAAGTCAAAAGCCCTTCTTTGTAGAATTATGATAATTTTGATTTTATAGCTTTTGAGTTAAAATAACTTTGTGAAGATTAAGATCATTTAGATTTTAAAATGTATTTCTGCAGGATCTGCTGCAGGTTTTTTGTTTTGTTTGGCTATTTAAAAATTAACCATTTCAAGCTTTGAATACATCAGGCTTTTGAAGGAGAACCCAGTTTTCAATTATGTTGTTTTTTCTTTTGTTTTGCTTTGTTTTGTTTTGTTTTTTGAGTTGGAGTCTCACTCAGTTGCCCAGGGTGGAGTGCAGTGGTACACTCCTGGCCACCGCAGCCTCGACCTGCTGGGCTCCAGTGATCCTTCCGCCTCAGCCTTCCAAGTAGGTGGAACTACAGGCATGCGCTACCACACCCAGCTAATTTTTGATTTATTGCAGAGACAAGGTCTAACCAAGTTGCCCGGGCAGGTCTCGAACCAGTGGGCTCAGGTAATCCACTTGCCTCGGTCTCCCAAAGTGCTGGGTTTACAGGATGAGCCACCAAGCCTGGCTGTGTTGGTTTTTTGTAAAGCTTAAGTTACGTAAGATTTAAATAGAAAATTTATTAACAAGATGATTGCCTAATTGTTTAAGTCACTATTAAATTCCTTTAAATGATGATATCTGCCATTTGTGGAAACAATGTAAATTCTACTTAAGTGCAAACCAAGACAAGTCTCAGACCAGCAATAAATTATTCAGTCTGGATAACAACAACAAAAAAGCTCAGAGTTAATAAAAATTAATAAAGTGATATTCCTTATGTGTCAGAGTGTACTTACATATATTTTTTCCTGCTTGTTGTTTCATCCTGCATTCACTTCTTACGTTAATTTTCTTTCAAGTTTTTCCTACTGAACTTTATGTTCCTTGAGAAGGGCAGCACTCTGGTTTAACTCATCTGCTACTTCTCAAAGAATAGTACAACGTCTCTCACATACCAGTCACTCAATAAGCAGTTGTCAGATGCCAGACTTGGGGATGCTACATTACACTGTTACATTTTCTTTTTCCATCAATGCACTAAATGGCTTTCTAGTGAGCTAATTGAACCAATGAATCTTTCATAGTTTCTTAAGTCACGACCAGGGAATAATTTAGGAGACGGACTTGCTGAAAAGTATCTCTAGGGTTTACATTGCCATAGAAACAAGGAAAATCCCATATCTTTTACTGTAATTGACAACTGGTTTTATAAAGTATACAAACAAAACTGTCAAATAACTAACTCATACTCATATAACATACACTAAAGACTGACATATTCATATAATCTACTCAGCTTAGACACAGCCTATGTGTCTCTTATTTAACATAGAGAAATCTCTATTGTGTGGAAAAATATCAGTTATCTGAAGTCTAAAAGGTTGTACAATTTTTAGAAAACAAACTAGATATTTTTTAAAATAATAAAACAATTTTAAAAAACAGAATGATCAAAATGGAATTGAGAAAATTGTAAAAATAATACTTTCCAAATGGAAATTTTTCAATAGACAAATGAGCTGCTCTCATTAATATTGCTGTGAAGATATAGTAAGTCATTAATGTTTAAAGCAAAAAAAATTAGGATACTTTGGAGGACTTATATGGTAATTTTCTATGCTTTACTGAGTGGGTGACACTGTACGGATCTGTGTTTACTGCCATGAAGGTTATGATGGTCATTGCAGATAGAAGATGAGTAAAGAGCCCACAGAATAGGAAAAATATTTGACAATTGTGTATCTGACAAAGGTCTAACAGCCAGACTCTACAAGACACTCAAATGAAGTGTGAGGAAAAACAAAAACTACCATTAAAATGTGGGCAAAGGATATGAACAGACACTTCTCAAAAAATGACATGGATCAAAGACCTAAACGTAAATCCTCACACTGTAAAGAATCCTAGAAGAAATTTCAGGAAACACCATTATGCACATTGGAGTAGGCAACACATTCTTGACTAAGTTCCCAAAATTAGTGAATGCCATAAAAGCTAAGATAGATAAGTGAGATCTCATCAAACTGAAAAGCTTTTGCACAGCAAAAGAAGCCATCAAAAGAGTAAAGAGACAACCCACAGAATGGGAAAAAATATTTGCAAATTATGCAGCTGATAAATGCCTAACATTCAGAATCTACAAGGTACTCAAATGAAGTGAAAGTAAAAAAACAAACAGCACCATTAAAAAGTGGGCAAAGGACATGAACAGACATGTCTCAAAAGATGACATACAAACAGCCAGCAGACACAAGGAAAAATGCTCAGTCTCACTAATAATCAGAGAAATGCAAATCAAAACTACAATAAGATACCACCTAACTCCAGTAAGGATGGCTATCATTAATAAGTCAAAAAACAACAGGTGCTGGGGAACACTTCTATATAGTTGGTAGGAATTCAAACTAGTTCAACTGCTGTGGAAAGTAGTGTAGTGGTTCCTAAAAATGGACCTTCCATATGATCCAGTAATCACTCTCATGGGAAGATACACAGAAAAACATACATCTCTCTACCAAAAAGGTACTTGCACATGCATGTTTATTGCTGCACTATTCACAATAGCAAAAACATGGAACCAACCCTGCTACTCATCGAAAGTGGACTGGATAAAGAAAATTGGTACAGATACATGGTGGAGTATTATAGAGCCATAAAGAAGAACAAAATCAAGGACTTCATAGCAACTTGGATGGAGTTAGAGACCATCATACTAAGTGGACTATCACAGAAACAAATAACTGAATATCGCATGTTCCCACTCATAAGTGGGACCTGAACACTAGTCACATTAGTACAAGGGAGAGATTGACAGTCACTGGGCACTGCTAGGGCAGGAGTAAGGGCACATGACAACACAAAGGGTACCTGGTCCACTATCAGGGGAGTGAGGGCCAGTTAGAAGCTCAAACTTAGCCTGCATGAAGCCTACTTAGGCAGTTAATCTTCACTTGCACCCCACTACTCTACAATAAATAAATAAATTGAAAAAAAAAAAAAGAGTCCTAAATCCCCAATCTGACAGTATTACCAGAATGAGGAATTTAAAAGACGATTAGATCATGAGATCTCTTTCCTCATGAATGGGATTAGTATCCTTATAAAAGTCATCCTAGAAAGATAGCTAGCTCTTTTTACCACATGAAGACACAGTGAGAAGTCACCTTCTATGAATAAGAGAACACTCCCTCACCAGACATCGAATCTCCTCGTGCCTTGGTCTTGGATTTCTCAGCCTCCAGAGCTGTGAGAAATACATTTCTGTCATTTATAAGTCATTCAGTGTACGGAATTTGTTATAGCATACCAAACAGACTAACATAATGGAGAAAGACAGCAGGCTAAGACTCAGAAAGAGTTGCGGTTTGAATCTGAAGGCAGTGGGACTGGAGACCAGGAAAAGCCAGTGTTGCCAGTGAACTCTGAGAGCTGCCTGCTGGCATTTTTGCCTCTTGCTTGGAGGAGGTCAGCCCTTTGTTCTATTCAGATCTTCAACTGATTGGATGAAGCCCATCCACATTAGTGAACCTGCTTTAGTCAAATTCCATGGGTTTAAATATTAACCTAATCTGAAAACACCCTCATAGAAACACCCAGAACAATGGTTGATCAAATATCTGGGCATTGTGGCCCAGCCACGCTGATCCAAGGAGTTCACCATCACAGATGGGAACATGGGAAATGAGCCTCTTTCACTTGGACTTCTACATGAGAAGGGAGAAAATTGGTTTGAAACAAGGAAGGTTTTTAATGTCTCAGAAGTTTAAAGATAAATTGAAATCACTTTTGCCTAGTACAAAATTACAATTCTGATGTATACTTGACAGGACAGCATAGTAAACCACAACATAAGCTGTGATATATAATATGCATGTACACAGAGAGGGGTGACTTCTAGTATACAAGGTGCCCTGCTAGTAAGCATAATTAGCTAAATGTCAGTGATCAATGTCAGTGGCTTCTTGGGCCAGTGTTCAAAGAGACTCAGTTTACATGTTGAGGAAAAACATCTCACTGAGATGCCTGCAGATCTTTTCCATGCTGAACTGTGATGCTCCCTCAAGAGGAACAGCAAGAACAGCACCCCTGAGCAATGCCATGTGCTCAGACTTAAAGGACATTAGGGTAACAGGAAACATGAAAGAAAGAAGGAGTAAAAGTGCTGGGGAAAACTTAGTGGTACCCACTCGTTCACAGTGCTTGTCTGTAGCCCTGCCTGGGAGGATGTCTGTACAGATCAAGCATGTCTGTACAGCTTCAAGTCATGACGCTGCATGATCAAGTAAGAGAATGAAGAACTTGGATTCCACGTGGACGACTCCTTTCTTTCCTCTGGCTTAGATTGGACTGCCAGTGCATCTTTCATTCTCAAAAGTCTATGAAGTCTGTGCTCTGAGACAGCCTTACACCCTCCCTTCTCACTCTGCTAAAGTGAAAAACGGGGTGAAGTCCAGGCACGGCTGGAAGTGAAAGCAAAACTTAGCAGGAAAGACAAAACAGGGTGGAGCAAGCTGCTCTTCCCTGTTCTGGTCAGAACAAAAGCAGGACTTGCTCTCTATACGTGCTACAGTCCCTATTCTTAGCTTAGGTTGATTAAAGCCCTGTGAAATATCTCCACATGTAAACTGGA
>CAUYQG010098963.1:0-14295 GCA_963574415.1 Tarsius wallacei
GCCTGTAGTTCCAGCTACTTGGAAGGCTGAGGAGGAAGGATCGCCGGAGCCCAGCGGGTTGAGGCTGCGGTGGCCGGGAGCGGCCACTGCACTCCAGTCTGGGCGACAGAGTGAGACTCCAACTCAAAAAAAAAAAAAAAAAAGTCATATTGGGACTTGAATTAGAATAGCAATGCAAGGAAGATAATTTAGTTCAGGGAATATTGATTTTTTAAAAATATTACACATTCATGTCTATGAATATAGTTAAATCTGTACATTTATTCAGCCTTTCCGTTAGTGTCCTTCAAGGTTTCATTATTTCATCCTTATATAAAGGCCTTTAACAAAGTTGTATTTAATTCTAAGCATGTTACAGTTTTGTACTTGTAAATACCTTATTTACTAAACAATTAATAGTTATACAAACCATTATTTATAAGCAATCTTCTTCTTCAATTGTGTTTTTTTTTTTTTTGAGTCAGAGTTTCACTCTGTTGCCCAGGCTGGAGTGCAGTGGCACTCACAGCCATCACAGCCTCACCCTGCTATACTCAGTTGATCTTTTCACCTCAGCCTTTCAAGTAGCTAGAACTACAGGCATGTGCCACCATGTCCAGCTAATTTGTTGCCTAGGCTGATCTCAAATCCCTGAGCTCAGGCAACACTCTTGCCTCTGCCTCCCAAAGTGCTGGGATTACAGGTGAAAGCCACCGTGCCTGGCTTAAATTGTATTCTAAAATACTTTCTAGATCCCACTAGACTGTCTAGGAAGATAATCAGACTGTGAGGAAATACAAGCAATTTGAATTTTCTTTTTTAAAGAGGCAGTGTCTTACCTTGTCACCCGGGATAGAATGCAGTGGCATGATCATGCCCACTAGCCCTAACTGTAAATACTTGGGCTCAAGCGATCATCCTACCTCAGGATCCCAAGTAGCAGGGACTACAAATGGACATTACGTCTAGCTAACTGTGTTTCTGCCCTATGTTGCCCAGGTTGGTCTCCTGGCCTCAAGCAATCCTCCTGTCTCAGTGGAAATACAGGCATGAGTCACCAAACCCAGCCAGCCTAGATTCTTATTTATTATTCCTCTAACTTATATCTTATGGCCTTGGTATAATTACAGTGAAAATAAGCTGTTATCCTTGATTTTACTAGTAATTTCCTAGGTGAATTTTCTGTCATGCACAAGAACTTCCTTCTATCTAGTTTTAAGAATTATGAAGATGATTATGTTATAAAAGTGGGTTTTTGGTATCCAAAGGGGTTGATCATCTAGTTCTCAATTTTTTTTTTAAAGTCAAGGTCTCACTCTGTTGCTCAGGATGCAATAAAATGGTATAACCATGGCTCACTGTAGCCTCCAACTCCTGGTTGAAGCAATCCTCCTGTGTCAGCCACCCGTTTAGCTGGGAGTACAGGTACATACCACCACACTCGGTGAAAATATTTTCTGTAGAGATGAGATCTTGCTATGTTGCCCATGTTGTCTTGAACTCCTGGCCTCAAACTTTCTTCCTGCCTCAGCCTCCCAAAGTGCTGGGACTACAGGTGTGAGCTACCACACCCACCTCTCCTATATTCAACTAATGTGAATTATATTAGTATTTTTAGATATTAAATGCTCCTTGCCACCTTGTATACTGTTGATTTTTAACATATTTCAGATTTTACCATGCTATATTTCTCATATTTTTCCTAAACAATTTCAAAGTTAAAATTCAAATAAACATGCAAATTATCAAGCATATCTAATACAATCTTGAAAGAGAACAAAACTAAAGAAATTACACTTCCCATAATGCTACATTAATCAGTTCAGTGTGGTATTGGTACAGGATTAACACACAGATCAATGGAACAGAATTGAGAATACAGAAATAAGCACTCATATTTATGGCCAGCTGATTTTCAATAAAGATGACAAGGCAATCCAATAGGGAAAGGAGCAACATTTTAACAAATGGATACTGACATGCAAGATGAAGATCAGTTTCAAATCTCACCTCATACTCTACATAAAAATTCACTCAAAATAGATCTTAGACCTAACTGTAAAAAAAGTGAAAAGAAAAAATAAAAATAAACCAAAATAAAAAAGTAAAAAAACTGGCCACAAGCTGGAAGCAAACATTTGAAAAACATCTGAAAGAAGACTTGTAACCACAATGTATTTTCAGATTCTATTGATTCAGTAAGACACAGACTCCAAATAAAAAGTAAACTACATATTTTAAAATAAGACATTATTGACACTGTACCCATTGGCCTACTGATAAATGATAAACAACTGGTTCTCAAAAACAAAACAAAAGAGAGAGAGAGAGAGAGAGAGAGAGGAAAAAAAGGTGTATGAGGTGACTCATGACTGTAGTCTCATGAACAGAGCAAGAACTTGTCTCCAAAAGAACAAAAACAAAAACAAAGACCCAGGTTGATAGTTCTTGCCTATTTCTGTGGTCTAACTATTCCCACCATCACCAACTTCAAGCTACCAACATAGCATTGAATGTAGCTAGGAAAAGATGAGTATTACATAGTAATTCTACCGTATAAATTAAATAGAAAAGTGATCAAGAGCCTAGGCAGTGACATATTGTAAAAAGTTCCCATCAAGAAAAGCATGACACTTACCAATGAGATCACTTCGATCTAACAACAACTCTAGATCCTTATCACTAATGACCTTCTCTCTCGATCCTTTTACTTCCCTATAGAAAATAAAACATTCAAGTCCATACAAATAAATCAAAATTAAAAATAAAATCATTCTAAAATTTAAAAATCCTACCTTTCATAATCTCTAGATTTTAATAATTCCATCAATTCCTTAGGATCTAAAAAGTTCTTAGATTGATTTAATCCAGACTGACCACCTTTGAAATGATCTAAAAAAAAAATTCAAAAAACCCAAAATATTAAACTTCCTTTTAATACTACATTTAACATATTACAAACCAATGACAATGGCTTGCTAAATGAAGTGTTGCTAAGGAAGAAAAGCAATTGAAACTCTCGGACTTTGCTAACAGGAGTAGAAAACAGTAAGTCCACTTGGGAAAAGGTTTGGTAGCTTCCATAGTAGTTAAACATACACCCTGCCTACAACCAAGCATAAGGAAATGCATTTGGTCCACAGAAACGTGTACAGGTACAACATATTCACAATAATCAGAATCTGGAAACAACTGAAACATCCCGTCAATGGATAAACAAACTACTCAGCAACCAAGAAAAAAAAAATTCTACTATAAATAGTGGTTGCTTTCCATTGAAGGTCAAGGGAATGGCTGGAAAAGGTGCACAAGGGGAAATTCCTGGGATGATGAAATGTTATCCTGATCCAAATGATAGTTACATGAGCACATACTTTTGATCAACATTCATCAAGCTTTACACTTAAGGGCTGTGTACTGGCCAGGTGTGGTGTTCAAGCCTATAATCCCAGCACTTTGGGAGGCTGAGGTGAGAGGATTGCCTGAACCCAGGGGTTGGAGATCAGTCCGGGCAACTTGGTAAGACTTCCTCTCTACAATAAATCAAAAAGTTAGCCAGGTGTGGTGGCATGTGCCTGTAGGTCCAGCTACTTGGAAGGCTGAGGTGGAAGGATCGCCTGAGCCCAGCACATCGAGGCTGTGGTGGCCATGAGCGTGCCACTGCACTCCAGCCTGGGTGACAGAGGGAGACTCCAACTCAAAAACAAAACAAAACAAAACTGTGTACTTTAATAAATGTATATTGTACCTCAATTGAAAATTATCAGCATTTAAAAAAATTCATTCAAATTTTCTTGAAATTAATCTCTTAAAATGCTGAAAATTTAGGAAAATAAAACTATAGATAAACCTTAAATTTAAACTACATTCAATATTTGAGCAAAGTATAATTTATTTCATTATTCAATCCTAAAACAGCATAGGTGAAAAATTTTAATTTTGCATAAAATCTTAGTAGGACAAAGCTCCTTTTCCCCACAATGCAAATTCCAATTACAATCTGAATAGTCTATCAGGTCAAATTAATTTTGTCTAAAAGCTAATCCACTCTTCCCTCAAAACCAGAAACCCTGGAGAAAGTACTTACAAGTGGGAAAATATCAATAAATTGATAATGACTCTCGACATAATTTTTATCAATACTACTATGATGGTCCCATTTCTCTAGGCTTGATGACTTTCAACGATTTTCAAATTTCCTTCAAGTAGCTATATCAAGCATTTATTCAAAAAAAATTTTATACTGAATAAACACAACTTCTCCAAGGAATCTCAGAACTTAAGCACCTCACCTACTCCAGATCCCCTCCTCTTCAGACTCTTTTCTAAATTAAAAAACACTTTTGGGAGGGTGGGAGCGGGATTGGCAGTAATGGGAAACGATGGGGGGGGTGAGACGATGACACACCTCATCAATAAGGGTACCTCACCTAAACCTGAATTGTACCCCACATATTTAAAATAAAATAATAATAATAATAATAATAATAATAAACAAGACAAACAAACCAAAAAACCACTGTTGAGACCAGTATGGGTATTGCAAAAAAAAAAAAAAACTCCACTGTGTCCCAAGCTACAAAAAGGGCATGCTGCATTCAAATATTCTGCGAAACAGGGAGTTTCAACAAAGTAAACAGATTTATTTATAGCACTACTTCTATACACTGTTAACAGTCTAATATTTAATAAACAGAACTTGAAAGAAGACATTAAGTAGTTTTCTAAAACTCCTGGCAGGTCAGTCTCTTATCAGGAAAATTCAGTTATCCTTGACCTCACTTCTTGGCGCCTCTGCTCATCTAGATACTCACTAGTATTCTTTCTTTCATGTCTATGATCAACTTACTTTAGGCTTTTAGCAGTTCCAAATTCCCCACTACTTTCTTATATCCTGTCATATTAAGCTGCACTATTTTATAAAGAAATAACAACAATTACAAAAATTCACAACACACAATGGACAGTTGAACCCCCCAAAAATGTGCTACGAGTTATTTACTTTTGTGGATGATCAACTTTTCCAGTTTTCTTTTAGCAGCTGCTCTTTCCACAATTTTCTGATCAATAGTATTTGCTGTAACAAGGCGATACACAACAACAGGCTTTGTCTGACCAATTCTATGGCATCTATCCTGGGCCTGAAGATCAGACTGGGGATTCTTAAATTTAAAAAGGAAAATATCATTTAACAGTACCAGGTTAAAATTAACTTAAACTCATAACATGTGAGTAAAGTAAACATGCACGAGTTAATCAAACAATGGTGTCTTAATTTATACTTCTAGAGTGACCTCATTAAGTAAAATTTTTTTTCATAGACTCTTGGTAATCATAAGAAAAAATTTAAATACCCCAAGAAATACTTCAAGTTTTTATATGCAAAAAACTTTACAGAGAAATGACTCTTAGCAGAGTATGGTTATCTTTTTAAAATAGATAAATGAATTTACAATGGAAACAATGAAACATTTTTTAAAAATTCAGAATGAAAATATAATTAGCATATTGATATACTTCCAACTTACCCAATCACTGTCATAAATTATAACTGTATCTGCTGCAGTCAAATTAATGCCCAGGCCCCCAGCTCGTGTACTCACTAAGAAGATAAACACATCTGGATCTGTGTTAAAGTTGTGCATCTTTAAAAGCAAAAAAGAAAGTAAACACAACAAATTAAGAAAGAAAATAATACCAACAAGGAAAAAACTTTCTAATTACAACAGTGAAAATCTTATGCAAGGCAGAACAAAAACACCATTCAGATCTTTAAAACAATTATGTCAACTAATAAGACCTGTGGTTCATGCTAAATTTATTTTCCAAGCATATTTTTATTTAACTGTTTTAAATAAAAACATGTTTAGTATGCTTTAAATTTATCCCAAAACACAAAATATGCTAAAGTTATTAGAGAAAAGAGTATTAACATCTATAATTATTTTGATGCACCAAAAGAAGATGGAATGTTGAATGGATACACCAGTGCTGTTTCCTGGGTATGTGATTTTTAAAAGGTACAGTCAAAATGTTAGCAGCAGATTATAGGTGAACTTCCAGTTGTTTATTGTTTTTTCCAGCTTTGCTACGTATCTACAATTTTCATAATAAAATGTTGGGGATGGGGGCAAAAAGACAAAAAAATCCTGCCATCCCAACAGCCTTATAGTGATGGTTAAATAGGATATTATTACATAAGGTAGTACCAGAAAATATAAAATTTGAGAATCAAAAGTTCAGACATTAATACTAAATCAAAATGGTGTTTCTGATCCATCATAGTGTTTTGGGGTCATGTCTATCTTCTTATCAATTTGTGGGCCTCTTTTGAACATTACTTCAGAAATCAAGATAGGAGTTATAAAGAGTTTGGTATGTACACCATAAGCAGTCTTACATTTTTTTCTCTCTCTGAGTAAGACATGGACCCATCAAGTCTGCTAAAGTTGAAATTTCTAAGATGGCAGAAATCCATCAAAATGTCCAGCATCCTCGTCATTTGTGAAAAAAGCAGCACCTGAAATTTAAATATACCTTAATATGCATACTGATTAATGAAGAATAATTAAACAATCAAAATTTCAATCAAAAGTATCACCTTGTGACCTCTTTTTTTAAGTTCTGGCAACATTCGATCCAAAATTAAGAATTTCCCAGAAGTTGTTACCAACTCTTCATTGATCTGAAAAATGGGCAAGGAAAGAAAAACCAAGAGAAAACTGTCACAATAACTACTAATCATTAGCTTTGTCAAAGCAAAAGACATTTGAGAAGTTCAATTTTCAATGAAAAAGAAGTCACTTAAAAACTGACTTTGTTGTTCAATCTTTTTATTTCTCAAAGAAAGACATACTCTCGAATGTAAAACCAGTTGATTTCACAAAAACAAAATCAAGTGCAAGTGTATCTGTGGCTTATAATCCCAATCCTCTCTCAAAAGCCTTGAATAAGACAATACGTTCAAACTTTTTGTGTGTATATTGGGGCTTATTCTTTAAAACAGCAAATATCTAATAAAATGTATAGGAAAATTGCTCCTAGAATTCATAGTAGAAATTAAAGAAAATACAGGAGGGCTTTAAGCAATCTAAATATCGTGAGTGAAGACATTTTTCACCTTCTGGTGAAATTACCTCATCCAGAGGGATACTTTCATTTGAGCAGGGAAGTTTTATCTCCTCCTTACTTAAATTTTGCCCTCCACCTACAGAGGAGACTGGAAGGGGGCTGGAAACATTTCAGGTTGCCTTAACTTAGGAAGGTGAATACTACTGACACCAAGAGGTAGAAGAGAGGAAATGCAGCTAAATACCCTAAGTGCACAGGGCATTACCTCCTAAGAAAGAACTGCCTGGCTCAAATGTCAATATTGCCAGGGGTGGAAAATCCTGTAGCAAACTACTATAAAACAAGGATTACTGAGGGTTGCAAAGATCTAACTCAATACTATGCTGTTTTTCTACCAACTACCCAAGAAAATAATTTCATTCACCTGTACTCTGAAAGTCCTCAACTCAAAATTGGTTTTATGCTTTGGCAACTTATTGGTATTTAAGCAATTAGCAGCCAGGTTGATTTTCAAAAAGCTGCATAATAACTATAAAAGGAATACTGAAAAGGTGACATATATCTCTGAAACATAGCAAGTAAATATGAAGAGTAGAAATTAAATGCCTTACTGAATTCAGAATTCTTAGAGGCTCACATAAACTTTGTAATTAGAAATATTATTTGCACATAGAAAGTGTACATCATTCCACTCCTCATAAAGTTCTCTAAATTTGGGGGGACAAGATTGTCTCAGCTTACTGAAGAATTACAATCTTCAAATGGAAAACTGCACAATATTAGTTTTTAATAATAATAAAGTAACACTTTCGTCCAATATTACAAGTTACAGAAATCAAAACAGTAAGTTACTAAACAACAGTCACCTTAAACTCTTGTGTAACAGGGTCTATAGGATACTCAATCAAATATGGATGATTACAGCATTTACGAAGCAGCATCATTATATTCTGCAGTTTCAGATTAACTTCAGATTCTACAGGGACATTCACTTCGACAACAGTTCTACCAAAAACAAGCAATGCACACACATGAGAATGCAAAAATTACCACAGTTCAGTAAACATTTAAATTTATTTTTAAACTCATACCTTTCTCGTTTCACCTCTGGTTGTATCTGACTGATCAATTTTTCTAATTCATTAGGGAAATCATCTATTTTGCTATAATTTATTGACTTCCTAGTTCGCCGTTTTGGCCGTCCAGTAGGAGTTACGTCAACTGTTTCTTGCTAAAAAAACAAATTAAAGAAATACGTTTTAAAAGTTGTATCCTTACACTCTAAGTGTAAACAAAATGTGGCATAAAAAATAATTTTTTAAGGTATAAAGAAAAAGTAATTGTCTTCATCAAGTAACTCCCAAAGGTACAAAGGGATCTATAATCTATAGCCAAATGCAAATGCTTTGTGCAATTTGTTTTAACACTGATGACAGTATCTGAAAGTAATTGCCTTCATGTCTTAGTAGAGAAAAATTAAGGGTATATAAAACTATTTGGAACTTGTATAAAGAGACTTAATAGCTTAAAGCTGAACGAAGGCTACACAAATTTGAGGATATTTCTTTGTATTAGGGTAATACTGCATGAAATTCCTCACAACACACAAGTACTGTAAGTGTCTAACAGCTAAAAAAAGCTGGATTCTTTTTAAAATTATAATTAATACTAAAAGAGAAGAACATCTAACGGCTATATTAAACAGAAAAATGTATAACGACAAATATTTTGAAAAGAAAACACGTAGGTACATAGTGTAAAAACCAGACATCCAAACACTTAAAAAAAATCTAAGGGTCATCTTTAGTGACATGTTAATTGCATCCTAACCCCATCTCTTGTAACATGGTGAATGAAAATGTCAATATTTCTTTCAAATAAATTATTCTATTAATCCTTCTGGCTACCAATAACCTACTGTAAGAAATCACACAGGTTGAGCATCACTAATCAGAAAACAAAATGCCCCAATGAGCATTTTCTTTGATGTAACACATCAGCACTCAAAATGTTTCAAATTTGGAGCATTTTCGATTTTTGATGTTCAACTACATTTGAAGTGTCTGGTCTAGTTTTCAAGCTGTTATTCAGGTATTCTCAAATAACCGTGTGCTTGTTAAAAATGCGTTTCCAAGTCTATCCCCAGACAGCACAATTAGGATCTGGTGCAGCAAACTAAAATTTTAACAAGCACTCCAGATGACTATAGAGCAATTAATGCATGGGCCACAGACCATAGTAAGAACTTTTCCACCTCTGAAAACACATAAGGAGCCATAAGACTGAAATCACAATAAAATTTTATATGCCAAGTCTCAGTCACAGTATCCTTCAAATCACTCTACCTCACTGGCTCCAAACATGTTTGCAATTGTACGATTCACAATGGCTGTATAAAAGATTTCTTGTTTCTTTGAAAGCGGTGCATAAACAACTACTTCTCGTTTAGGAGGAACTTCAAGAGCAACATCAGATTTTAATCTTCTTAGTAAGAAAGGGGTTAGAATCTAAAATTAAAACACGAAAAGACAGATATGAATTAGACATTCCTATTTTTTCAGGGAATACCGTTCCCACATTGGCCTTTACCCTGTCTTTTGCCTTCCTTCCTAAACAAACAGTATCCAGTCTCAAAAAGTGAGATTAAATCTTAAAGGTGAGCACATGATGAACTCACATTTACCCATGGCATTTCACAATTCACTAATTTTTTAAAAACTCTGAGAATCTACCTTGAATAATTTGAAAGGTAGAAATAAAAAGTTACTATTTATATTTCTTAGTGATACAAAGCTTTCAGCTACAGTCCACAACACTTAGAATAAAGCCAACAGACAGAGACGTAGACATGAACATTGCCTTCTGTAACTTATAAAACTTTAGACTTAAAATTATACTGCTTGAGCAGGGTGCAGTGGCTCACACCTATAATCCCAGCACCGTGGCAGGCCAAGCGGGAGAACTGCTTGACCCAAGGAGTTCAAAATCAACCTATACTACATAGTGAGATCCTGTCTCTACAAAAAAAAAAAGTCAAAACACTAGTACAAGCTACTCAGAAAGCTGAGGTAGGAGAATATCCTGAGGTCAGGAGGTTGAGGCTGTGGTATGCGCTTTGAAAGTACCACTGTACTCTAGCCTGGGTGACAAAGTGAGACCCTGACTCCAAAAAAATTACACTGCTTCATTAGCTGGTGGTATTAACAAGTGACAATCACATTTATAAATAGAACATAAAAGTAATAGATAATTATATTAAACTGAGTGAGCCTTTAAAAAAACAAAAAAAGTACTTACAACAATTTTAATTTATAAACTTATTTTTAGGAGTTGACAATAATTTACATATAGCAATTATATATAGTAAACCTCATCTTCCAGGCTCTATACTTAAACACCTCACAAGTATAGGGCTAAGCATAGAGAGACTAAACCACAGAAACAAGAAAGCATTACCAATGGTTTAAGAAAAAAATGTATCTTCAGATATCATTACAGATATGCCTATAAGCAATTAGGAAAAAAATGTAAATGATCCATAAACATGTTAAAACATGTTCATATACTTAAAGAGAACATCAAAATAATGGCATATACTTTTCTACCACAGGCACTGACAAATATTACAGTTTGAAGTTATCTAAAAATGACAACTATGAAAGAAAAGGCACTCCACTGCCAAAGGACATATATAAAGAATATTTACAAATATATCTGCTAGTATACAAGCATCCTAAATAAACAGATAAACACAAGTAAGAAAACTGTTTCATGAAATCCATCTCTACCAAAAGAAAAAGAAAGAAAAAGAAAACATTTAGCTGTGCATGGTAGCATGGTACATAGCTACTCAGGAGGCTGAGGCAGGAAGATCTTTTGAACCCAGGATTTTGAGGCTATAGTGAGCCATGACTGAGCCACAGCACTCCTGCCTGGTCAATAGGCAAAACCCTCTCTCGGGGTGAGGGGGAAGACTACTGAATTATTTCAAAAATAGTAATTTTAAAATAAAAAATAATTGTACAAAGACAGTAAAAAAATTTTAAAGACACTGTATCTTTGTAATGAAAAAAGCATATTGGGAATGCTACAAACCTTAATGTCAGTATCAATAAGCAAACTAGTTTTTTAAAGTTTTATTTCTATAAATAAGATAAAAATTTTAAAATCATTAGAAGATTAGCTAGCTAAATGCAGATTTTAAGACGAAAGAATGAAGACTTTAAGTATAAATCAGAATTGTAACTTAAAATTTTAGATGTATAAATAAAAACTACTGGCAAAACTGTAAGCATTTCAATAATTTTAACATCTTTAAGAATGATGGTCCTTGAGGTATGAGACTTAATCTCAACAGAGTACTTAGATCAAAAGAATATGAAAAAACAAAAACATCCAGCATCTTCCATGCAATTTACTTTAAAAAATGCCCCCATTCATGATAAATTGTTGAATTTGAATGACAGGATATAATGAAAGTTTATTATCAAACACTAAAATTCATGTAAATTTTAAGTTATTTACACTAAAACAGTAATTCAAGTGAGCTCTTTTCTGAAATTACCAACTATAACAATTACTACAAATGTTCAATCAAATGGGAAATGGCCTTTATCAGGAATATGTTTAAGTATAGATACTACAAACTTGTTTATATTAAAGTTTTGAAATGGGAAGAGATAGACATAATTATAATGGACCAGAACAATGGGATACTAAGCAGTTATTAAAAATCAGAGTTGACCAGGCTTGGTGGCTCAGCCTATAATCCCAGCACTTTGGGAGGCAGAGGTGAGTGGACTTCCTGAGACCACAGGTTCGAGACCAGCCCATGCAACTTGGCTAGACCTAGTCTCTACAATAAACAAAAAAATTAGCCGGGAGTGGTAGCACTCGCTAATAGTAGCTAGTTCCAGCTACTTGGAAGGCAGAGGCAGAAGGATCACCAGAGTTGACAGGCAGAGGATAGTAGGTTGACACTGGGGTGGCCATGAGTGTGCCAAAGCACTCCAGCCTGGGCAACAGAGTGAGACTCCAACTCAAAAATAAAATAAATAAAAACCAGAGTTACGTCTACATATATTAGGAAAAAAACAACTTTCTGATAATTTTTAAAAAGACTGCTTTAGCCAGGCACAGTGGCTCACGCCTATAATCCCAGCACTTTGGGAGGCAGAGGCGAGAGGACTGCCTAAGCCCAGGGGTTTGAGACCAATCTGGGCAACCTGGCGAGACTTGTCTCAACAATAAATCAATAAATATATGTCTTTTCAGACTTTTTCTGTCTTTGTGTAAGCACATGTGTTTTATCTATATCTAAGAGTTGGGTTTTTTTTTATTATGTTTTGAGTTGAAGTCTCATTCTGTCACGCAGGCTGGAATGCAGTGGCACACTCATGGCCACCGTAGCCTTGGCCTGCTGGGCTCAGGCGATCCTTCCGCCTCATTCTCCCAAATAGCTGGAACTGCAGTTGTGCGCCAACACACCTGGCTAATTTTTGATTTATTCTAGAAACGAGGTCTCACCAAGTTGACCATGCTGGTCTTGAACCCCTGGGCTCACACAAGCCTCTCACCCTGCCTCATGAAGTGCTGTGATTACAGGCATGAGCCACCACACCTGGCTAATTTTTATAACATTTTGTAGAGGCAAAGCCTTGCTATTTTTCCCAGGCTGGTCTCAAACTTCTGGGCTCAAGGAATCCTCTAGCCTTGGCCTTTCAAAGTGCTGGGATTACAGGCCTAGGCTACCACTCCCACCCCGTCATGAGCATATATATGTGTGTATATAAACTTTAAAATCAGAAAAAACATGTAACGAATATGCGTGTGTACCTCTGAATTAAAAATAAAAAATAAAATAAGCCAGGCATGGTGGCTCACACCTGCAATTCCAGCATTTTGGGAGGTAAGGAGAGAGGACTGCCTGAGCCCAGAAAAAAAAAAAAGAAAGTAACCACTATGGGTAACATGAGCATATGAAATGGGCAAAATTTAGGTAAACATTTGAATTCTGTCATAAAATGATGTGAACCCTGAGAACAGGGAAAGGGGAGGGGAATCATTTAAATTTGGGGAAATCCTCATTTTTCAAATCTCCTATAAATGATTAAACAGGTGATCTCTAGGAGTCCTTTTTCATTCTATGAGCCTACAGTAAGCAGAACAAGAAAACAGTAAAAACCTGGTGCAGCATATGCAATACATTCTGTTCTCTTTCTTTAGCAATAATATCTTCAGCAGTTTCAGAAAGACTAGTGATGTCAAACCATGACTCAAAGCTGGAAGACAAAAATGGTTACAAGTTAGTCTATTACATATTAATAACATGGTACCTCACAATGTACAATAATCTGGAATGTAAAATGTTGCACCAAATCCTCAGATGCATTTTTAAAAATTACAATGAAAAAGAACACATTCAAACAACAAAGATAAAGTGACTGTTTTCAAACTAACAATCCAAAACTGTGATCTTACACCTGTATGATTCATAAATATATTAACAATCTTACAAAAATGCAAAAAGTCAAGTAAGGATTAAAGTACATACTTTATGGGACATTTTATGTTACAGAAGTGAGAACTTTGAAAACTAAGGCCATATGGTTTGTCTCTGAGTACAACTATGACCCACTACAACAAATGTTCTTAAATTCAAGGCATAACCTGATGAAAATTTCTATTACACATCCTTTGTCCTTTCCAGTGTAAAAAAAAAAAACCACTATTAAAATGAGTAAGTATAAGCATGCAGATTTATAATATTATTAGGCAACATTAAGTCATGCAACAACATCTACGCAGCGGTTAGACTAGGTAGTCTCAAACGTGGATCACTCGAAGCATGTTCAAAAAATTCAAATTCCCTAAGCCAGCGCAGTGGCTCATCCTGTACTCCCAGTGCTTTAGAAGGAAGACTGAGCCCAGGAGTTGGAAGCTACGGTGAGCCAGGATCATGCCACTACCCTCCAGCCTGAGTGTCAAGGTGAGAACCAGGGAGAAAAAAAAAAAATCAAACTCCAAACTCCTACCTCAATATTCTAACTTAGTAGGTTTGAACAGGACCTAGAAATCTTAGCCTTTAATAAAAGTTCCCAGCCAGGCTCGGTGGCTCAGCCTGTAATCCCGCGCCTTTGGGAGGCTGAGGTGAGTGGATTGCCTGAGCCCGCGGGTTCGAGACCCGTCTGGGCAAGTGAGACCTCATCTCTACAATAAATCAAAAAATCAGCTGGGCGTGGTAGC
>CAUYQG010098965.1:0-11271 GCA_963574415.1 Tarsius wallacei
GCCTGTAGTTCCAGCTCCTTGGAAGGCTGAGGCGGAAGGATCGCCGGAGCCCAGCAGGTCGAGGCTGCGGTGGCCGGGAGCGGCCACTGCACTCCAGTCTGGGCGACAGAGTGAGACTCCAACTCAAAAAAAAAAAAAAAAGAATAGTATTCACGGGCACTATTTACTGTGAAGGAAAGTGCACATGCTACGAATGAATACAAAAGCAAGAAGATATAGAGCTTCATGTAGTTGAATCTCTACATTAGTACATAAAGATACAATAGTACATAAAGATATAGATGAAGATATAGACAAGTAGATGTGTAAACACACATTTATTCACACACACACGCGAGTGCACACACAGACTGGAAATAAGAACCAAAATTTGTGCATTTTTATCGGAGTAATGAGATAATAGGTGTTTTTTTTTCATTTCTTCATTTCTCCCCTTTTTCCTCATCCATTTCTTCCTTTCTTTCTTTCCTTTCATTTTTTTGGAGTTATATATTGTCTAAGGATTTTTAAAAATAATAAACATTCATTACTTTTGAAATCAGAAAAGAAGTTACACCTGGAAAAGAAAGACACTGACATACTACAATGGATCAATCTAAGTATCCCCAGGATAATAAAGGATCAGAATCTTATTTGAAAGACTGTAATTTTTGTTATGGAAAAGTAAAGGTTTTGGAGGATAAGATAAGCCTCATCATCTTCTCTGAAGAGCAACCATGTAGAAGAGGGATTAGACAATATTCCTGGTAGTTTCAGAGAGTAGAACAAGGACCAATTGATAGAAAAGTAAAGGGAGCTTCACTGATTTCCAATAGAGGGAAAAATACGTTCCCAAAATAAAGGTGTGCTAGCAAGTGAAACAAGGCTCTCCCTCCAAGGAGGCACAGCCCCAGATGACCATTGACAGAAACACACCCCCAGATGCTAGAAGACCATCTATGGAAACACACATCTCAATACCAGTAGAATATATATATATATATCTCCAAGTACTGAATGGCAATCCATAGAAACACACCCCAGACAACGGATGATAATCTAGAGAAATACATCCCACATGCTAGATGAGCATCTATGGGAACACAGTTCCAGATGCCGGACAACTGTAGATGGAAGTATATATCCAGATGCCAATGGCCATTCAAAGAATCACACAACCCGATAATGGCTGTCTTCTTGCCCACAAGCCATCATATGAAGTAACTGTGAAGCTGGTTTTCCATCCTTAAAGATACTCTTCAGAGTTGTGGGATATGTTCTAAAACAATAAGTCACAAAAACACTAGCCTTACCTTTAGAGATCACAGTGTTTCATGAATATGAAGAGTACCTTGGATCAACAGCACTGGTAACAATTAGCTTCAGAAAGAGTTGCACGGGAATGTGCAGCCTGCTCCTGTCAGCCACCTGCTTTTTGGCTTCACATCTGTGAAGGGGATTCTCATTATCCTCCCTTACAAAATGCTCTCAATTAAGAAAGAAAAGTGAGAGCTTGAGCATAGAAAGAGAAGAAATATGATAAAGTGTAGAGAAAAAGAAGACAGCAACAAATGAATACAAATATCAAATCTTTTAGAAAACAATCAACAGCAAATATTCAAAATAAATTTGTACTCTGGCCTTTGACATTTATTTACCTGTTTAAACAGCTGCTTTTTTATTTTTTGAAGATGCTTTAAAAATTGTCCTGCAAAAGGTCAGGGTTGTTAAATTGGAGGAAAAAGAAAAACCAAAACAGCTGTGGTATTTATATTTTTCTCATCAACTCTCCTAATTAGCTGTGTGACATTGAAGAAGTTAATCTCTCTTAAACTCCACTTTCTCATATACAAATGAAAATTATACCTAGTGAGTCTGTTGTGAGAATTAAACTTCTTATATGTAAGTATCTACTCATTAGATATTGAATTAACCCTAGCTTCAGAATAATTGTTAAAAAAAAACTTTGGGGTCTAGAAAAAAATAGATACCAGTACTTTCTGAGGTTATACGTGAGATGAGATTTATGTATACTAGCTCTAAGTTCTAACCAAATCTTTGAGTTAGAGCTGCTATTAGCAAACCTCTTCAGTCCCGCTTGGTGGCTCAGCCTGTAATCCCAGCACTTTGGGAGGCCAAGGCGAGTGGATTGCCTGAACCCGCGAGTTCGAGACCTGCCCGAGCAACTTGGCGAGACCTCATCTCTACAATAAATCAAAAAATTAACCGGGCGTGGTAGGGCGCACCTGTAGTTCCGTCTGCTTGGAGTGCTGAGGTGGAAGGATCTCTGGAGCCCTGCAGGTCGACACCGGAGTGGCCGTGAGTGTGCCACTGCACTGCAGCCTGGGTGACAGAGTGAGACTCCGACTCAAAACAAACAAACAAACCTTTTCTATAAAGGTCCAGAAAGTGAATAGATTAGGCTTTGCAGACGCACAGCTTCTTGTCATGCCTACTCAACTCTGCTGCAGCAAAAATGATTGTAGGAAATATGAAAACGAGTGAGCATGGCTGCATTCCAATAAAACTTTATTTGCAAAAAAACAGGCAGCAGGCCAAAATTGGCTTGTGGGCAGCAGTTTGTTGACTTATAAGCTAGATAGTATTCCCAAATTATAAATGAGAAAACTACTGCTCTGAGTCCCTAAACAACTTGCCTTGGGTCACACAGCTTATAAGTAGTAGGCCTGGGATTTGAGCCTAGGACCATATGTTTTAGAGCTCATTTTCTTTCCTCTATGCTGAGTTGTGCTAATTGGCATAACACCTTTTCGGTCACTTAAAAACAGGATTTATGGTTCAGAAGAGAGATTCTGCTCAACTAAATACACAGTTGTTTCACAACACGAACGATGTCCAAATAACTCAACTAGTACATAACAAGATTCCAAGGTCCATGCTCATTATAAAATTTATAGTCTCAAAAGGGTTTGCTGTTATTATTTCAACAAGAAGTTGGTCTTGCCAAAATCAAGTGGAGAGTTATTACATGAATTTCAAAAAATAATTTTATCTTGAATTTCCTGGAAAACACTAGTAGACGTTTTCTTATTTGAGCTTCAATAGCCCAGATATTATCCCCAAACATCCAGTGCATTGTCATAGAGGAAGGAACAGAATGACTATCTACAAAATAAGAAATGAGATTAGGAAAATCCATTCTTCCAACTTATTTATGCTGAGCATTAATTTCCTTTCAGAGGGACCATAAGTATTATGAAATATTTAGAGCAATAGTTTCTGATTGGGTCAAAAAGAGAGAAAATGGAGAAAGAGTGACACAGTCAACTGGAAATCTTTATTACAAATATACAATCCAGCCTTCACCCCTACCACCACAAGATTCGAAACCCCCTGAGTTGGGAGAATAACTTGGTCTCTGTACATAAGAAGCAAAATCAAGGCAAACAAACATTTCAAGTGATTTTAATTATTCCACCTCCAGAAACATCATAAAGCAGGGTTTCTCAACGTCAGCACTACTCACACTTGGACTGGGTAAATCTTTGTTGTGGGGGCTGTCTTGTGCATTGTAGGATGTAGCATCCCTGGCCTCTACCCACTAGATGCCAGTAGCATCCTGCTCCCAACCATGACAACAAAAAAATCGTCTCCAGACATAGCCAACTAGTTCTTTGGCGGCGGGGCAAAATTTCCCTGATTGTGAATCACTAGGTTCGAATGTAACCCATCTGATACTGGCTTTATCCTAACATTCAGTCCAAAAACAAAACAAAACAAGATAAAGATAAGTCCACATGAGACCTAGTTAGAGCATTCTTCTGCTGCTTTATTTAAGGACCATGAGCTCACCCATAGCCCCACCTCTCTGTTAATGTGTAGCCATTGTTTTGCAGCTTTTGAACTTACTGCAAGTCTTAAGCATGGGCTGACATGATACCCAGACATGTTTTTATAGTACTAAATATCATTTGTCATTCACTGTAATAGGTTGCATGCCAACATGAATGCTCTGTGGATCCACATATGTCCCTTGATTTTTTTTCATTCTATTTTTATATAGTTTAAGTGATCCTGAAATTTGCAATAACAATCTTTCAAAACTTATATCATCTCTTGCCTTCCTTAGCTAAAATTTAATTACCTGAACTATATAATAAAAAGTAGCCAGTCCTCAAATAAATGCCATTCTAGTGTCAATTAAGATATTACCTAGATCTGGACAACGACAAATGTTGGCCAAGATGTGGGGAAATTGGAATTGTCATAAATTGCTGGTGGGACAGGAAAATGGCAGCCTCTTTGGAAACGAAGTTGACAGTTTTTTTTTTTAAGTTACACATAATTTATCATAAGATCTAGCAATTCTATTCTTAAGTATCTACCCAAGACCAATGAAAACATATGCCCATACAAAGACTTGAAACTAAATGTTCATAACAGCATTGATCATAATAGGCAAAAGGTGGACACAACCCAAATGTCCATTGACTACTGAGTGAATAAACAAAATGTGGTATATTCGTAGAATGGACTATCACTTAGCAATATGTAAAATGTTCAGAAGCACAAATTTAAAGAGACAGAAAGTAGATTAGCGAGAGCTGGGTATGTATGTAGGAGGTGAGGATGGAAAGTAACTGCTAATATGTATTGGAGTTATTTTGGGGGTAATAAAAATATTCAAAAATAAGATCATGGTAATGGTTGCACAATTCTGTAAATACACTAAAAACCATCGAATTGTGCACTTCAAATGATTGAATTTTATGATATTTAATTTATATCTTATTAAAGCTGTTAATTGTATAACTCTAGATAAACCCTTTCCTGAGTGAAAATGGAATTTCACCTACCGTGCTGTTAAGTCAGTCTGTAAACTTCTACTGGCCTTGCATTCAACAGACCTGAATGCAGATCTGAACAATGAGAGCTCTGTTCATATCTCTGTGTTTTCCTTTAATTCTAAAATTCTCTGCATCCTCCAACTTAGTAATACTGGAACATGATATCAAGTTTTGAGCTCTATTGCTGCTGTGACATAACAAAAATCACAAGTACTTATTTGTGTATGGGTATATCAACTAGATAGCAATCCTTCATTTCAGCAGGATTTTGTCCTTCCTAGTTTGTCCCCAATTCCTTTTGCTTTTTTTGGCTTAGGTATTGATTCTAATAGTCCCTATCTAATGTATACTAAACAAAAGTGGGGTTTTATTGTTGTTGTTGTTGTTAGAGACAGAGTCTCACTCTGTCTCCCAGGCTGGAGTGCAGTGGTGCTATCATAGTTCACTGTAACCTCAAAGTACTGAGTTCAAGTGATCTTCCTGCCTCAGCCTCCCAAGTATCTAGGACTAAAGGTGTGTGCCACCATGCCTGGCTAATTAAAACATTTTTTTGTAGAGATGGGGTTTTGCTATGTTGCCCAGGCTGGTCTCGAACTCCTAGGTTCAAGTGATCATCCTGCATTGGTCTTCTAAAGATACTGGGATTATAGGAGTGATCCACTGTGCGTGATGCAAAAGTGTTTTGATTAATGGATTTTGTTCAAGCTGGAGGGAAGATTCCAGTGGCCTCCCACAGGACTATGTTGTTATCAACATTGCTGAAGACATAGACTCCTCATTCAATTTTTTAGTTACTCAAAGATGAGGAAGCAGAAAATAGATAATAAAGTTAAAATTAAAAAAAAAAATCATAGTAAGCTGGAGCTAAGTACTGAAGCAAACAAAATTAGAATAGATATAAACATCTAATAAATACATTTCACGTGAGCAAAATGAAGGAGACCCAACTTCACAATCACTGATTTAAAAGAAGCCAACATTTTATATGCCAATAATTTCCATTTGAATTGGATATATAATGTATTTATAAAATGAATATTGCCAGCATGGTGAGTCCGACAGAGGGAGAGGACAGATATTATGAGAGCAGACAAGGGTGGACCTAGCCTAGATATCCTTTCACAGGAAAGCAACCTAGATGGAGAGAGGTCTGGAAACAGTAAGGCACAGTTGAGTGGACTGGGGATGGATAACTCAGACAAGAGAGAATTGATGGGGTGTGGTTGAAATGTTGTCCTGTGGATATTGACTCAGACTTATATTTGCTATTCCAGAATAAGAAATTAGGACCAACAGTGAGACATCACAAGGAGACAGACTTTCTGCGTGGATATTTGGGAAAACTTGCTCTGACAATCGGGAGGTGTTTAATAAACTAGTGAGTTCACAAATGTAACAAGTACTCAAACATTTTAATTGGATGACTTTTTCTTTGGACTAGCTCAGAGGTCAGCAAACTTTTTCTGTAAAAGGCCAAAGAATAAACATTTTAGGCTTTGCGGACAACATAGTCTCCCTTACAACTATTCAACTCTACCATTGTATCAATAAAATGCATTCATAGGCCCTAAGATTTGAGTTGCTTATAGTTTTCACATCATGAAATATTATTCTTCTTTTGATTTTTTTTCCTCAACAGTCTTGGCTTGTGTACTGTAAAAATACAAGCAGTGGGCCAGATTTAGTCCATCAGCCCATGATGCCAATCCCTGGACTGAATGATGGAGTTTGTCACCAGTTTTGTAACTTTGAGTTTGAGTAAAACCAGGGAGACATGACTTATCCTTTTGAACTCATCATCCATTTGCCTATAATTATAACCACAGATAACATCAATTGAGACTGAAGCATAGAGAATGTTTCCCAGCAACAAAGTGGCAAACTGGGATTTGAACCCAGGGAGCCCGGCTCCAGAATGACTTTTTCTGTGTACTGTGGTTAACCTAGAAGGTGGGCACTCTAATCATGCCTGTACTATGAGTGAGAAAACTGAGGCACAAAATTATGAAGTAAATTACCTGCATTCACAAGAGTGTAGTGTTGGGACCAGAGTTTAAACGCAGGCAGGCTGACCCAGAAACCATACACTTAACCACACCTCACTGCTAATAGTGAAGTGAATTTAATAGAAAAGCCATAGTTAAGGGAAAGTTTGGCAGCTCATGGGTTGCAAGTCTGGGAAATAATGTGGGCACAGTGCTGAGTCTCTTGCACTAGTGACATTGGATGAATGAGAAAAGGGAAGAAGACAGAATAAAAAAGGATCTAGAAAAGCAAGAAAAGTCAATTCTGCCTCTTCCAAAACTTGGAGAAAGGGAGAGCCCTGCTTCCATCTTTTTCTTCTGCAAAATGAAAAGTAGTATTAATATACACCAGTCTCACCCAAGTGTGTTGAGCAAATTCATTAATGCCAATGAACTGCTTGAGGTCTTTTGATGGAAACAAAAAAGTCAAGAACAAGTACAACAGGGCAACTGATTTGTATTATTGTTATATTTATTCAATTGTCACCTTCCTGGTTCTTGGGAGGCTTTATGAATAAACAGAAATATATTAATGATTCTCAGAACTATTGATATCACTCTGAGAAGTCTACACCTAAATCCCAGTCACCACTGTAAGTGAGATTTGGAAAACCAATGAATTATAATCTTTGATATCTTTTCTATTTCTGTCTATCTCTGTCACATAAGTGATGGGACCATTTTCAGCCTCTGTGTTGCTTTTTTTTTTTCTTAGTAATGGGAGCACATACTCCCTGCATTTAGGATGTTTTGTTGCATGAAGGTAGTATTATGCCTCCTAGAAGGTACCAGGTTGTAGAAAGAAGAGAACTAAACAGATGAGGCAGGAGAGCTGGTCAGGCTAAGGCCCCAATCAAGAACTCAAGCAGGACACTGACTTTTGGTCACCTTCCCTGATGTCAAGGCTAACTTGGACATCTCTCTTCTGTATCTCAATAGTACCAAGATACTTCTGTTATACTACATATGCCCCATTGAAATTGTTGATTTGCTCATTTGGTAAATTAGATATGACTCCAGGGCAAGACATTTTTGGCTTGGCTTTGTTTGTAACCACTGAAAAGCTAGGCAGATCATAGGCTTCTAATAAACATTAAATAATAATAAATGATAAACTGATTTTGGTTGACTCATCAGTAAAATGAGAGAACAAGATGAGATGGTCATTAATGTCTCTTCTGATCTTGAGATTTGGATAAAGTCAACTCTTCTAACTCTCAAGTAGACTCTCATACAGGTGGCTATTCTTTGTCTTGGAGGAAAAGAGAAAGTCTCAAAGAAGAAAAAAATGTATACAATACTCTTCAAGAATTGTATATCACTAGACCTATCTTTTCCTGAAGAATGGGCACTCTCCTCAACCCTGCATCCAGAGAAATCAATTTGCAGACACTGCAGCTCTTTTTCTTCCCCTGCTCATAAACTTCCAAATGATTCCCCATCTCGCCCAGAGTAAAAGCCACAATTCTCCCCATGTCCTACAGACACTGTACCTTCTGGCCATTTCTCCATTCACCTCTCCGACCTCTATCCTGGGCCACATGAATCTCCTTACTACTCCAATTTATCATGTGCATTCTGACCTCAAAGTCTATACCCTTGTGGTTTCCTCCTCCCAGAACTTTCCCCTAGATATCCTGATGACTCGTTCTCTCACCTTTTCCAAATCCTCCAAAAGTCACCTTCCCAGATAGACCTAACCACCTTATCGATCATTTGGAGTCACCCTTCCAGCACTCCCTATTCCCTTTGCTGATTTATTTTTCTCCATAGTGCTTACTGCTTTTCATTATACCATACAAGTAATCTGTCCTGATCGCCACTGTGTCCCAGCACCTAGAAGATTGACAGGCATGCAGCATGGGGTTTAGTGAATGTGTGTTGGATGAATGAACACAGCTAAGGCAGCACAAAGAGGATGGGAATGAGGCATGGTGCATAAGCCTCAAGCTCCACTGCTTTTCCTGGTGGGCCTTTGGGCTGTGTCTCTAATCTCATGTTCATGGCCTCCTCCAGAGTCCACATTTGTTCTGCTCTTCCAGTTCATTTTCCCTTTTCAACCTCTGTGCACAGGTTATGCCCTTTCAGGACAGTGTGAGCTCCATCCCAAGGCAAATAAAGCAAGAGGTAAATGGAAAGGGAAAATATCTGCATGCACTAATGGAAGGCAAAAACTATTATCAACAGGGAAGGCATGGGATTAACCATTGACTTTATTTCCTGATGTGGAAAAAGGAGGCAAACATCAAATTTTCAATTCTAGACCCTCACAAAAGCTATTTTTGGGGTAATGATGGTTAGAAAACCAACTTTACAAATAAATTAAATCTGGGAATCTAGCAGTCTCTCCTAGCATAGCTGTCATTCATGAAGGTGTCCAGACCATGAAGTCCTTATGTCTAATGGTTATGTTCGATGCTAGAATTTATGATAATTACAAAGAGAGAGACAACAGGGTAGAATAAAGGATCCAGGTTTTGGATTTAGGCACTTATATTTCTTATATGAAGAAACAAAATCAAAATACCTACTTCATGTATTTATTGTGCAATGAAATGGGATATTTTAAGAATAAGATATGGTATGTATAATTATCCAGTTTATAATGGGTACTCAGTAGATGCCAGTCACTGCCACCACTGCCACTATTGTTGTTGTTATTTGGAAGTGTTGCTCTACCTAGGAGGCAGAGAGGAGTACTGGCACGCTGAGAGAAATAGAGAAGAAGAGGGAGCATTCTACAGGTTGAAAAATGAATCTGATTCTACTGGTTCAAGGTTTCTCAAAATTGGCATGATAAACATTGGGGGTCATATGATTCTTTGCTGTTTGAATCTACCCTGCACATTGTAGGATGTTTAGTATCATCCATGGCCTCTACACACCAGATGCATTAGCAAATCTCCTAATTGCAATAAACAAAAAATGTCTTTAGACATTGTCAGATGTCCCTGGGGGGCACAATCCCCTCAGGTTGAGAGCCACTGATGTCTGACCAGGAAACAAGAAGTAGAATGTAGTAAAAACCAGGTGTTACTTAAGTCTTATGTATACATAAGAGGCAATATATCATTCTGGTTTAGATCAAGGGTAGGCAAACTGTGGTCCATAGGTCAAATCCAGTCCATTGTTTATGTAAATAAAGTTGTATCAAAACACAGACATGCTCATTTATTCACCTATTGTCAATGGCCGCTTTCTCACTATAGTGGCAGAGTTGAGTAGCTGTGACAGAGACTATACAACCCCTACCAAGCCTAACATATCTATTACCAAGCCCTTCATAGACAAAATTTGTTGCTCCTTGGCTTCTGGCATAGACAGAATCTGGAGGCAGACTGCCTGTTTTTAAAATCCTAGTCCAGCTGTTTATCACTAACAAAATTTGTGGCAATGTCCTGGAACCTCTTGTGCCTCAGCTTCTCAATCTGTCAAGGCTGCTGATAATAATAGTGCCAAATTCATAGGGTCATTGTGAGGACTAAATTAGTAAAGACATGGGATGTGCTCAAAACAGTCCCTGAAATGTCATAGGCACTCAATAAGTGTTTGCCATTATAATGCACTTCAAGGGGAAACAAAGAAAATATGGTGATCTTACCTATTTTTTTTTTTTTTTTGAGTTGGAGTCTCACTTCATCGCCCCAACTGGAGTGCAATGGCACACTCCGGGGCACCGCAGCCTTGACCTGCTGGGCTCAGGCGATCCTCCTGCCTCGGCCTTCCAAAAGGCCGGAACTATAGGTGTGCGCTACCACGCCCGGCTAATTTTTGGTTTATTGTAGAGATGAGGTCTCGCCAAGTTGCCCAGGCGGATCTCGAACCTGCAATCCACTCACCTCAGCCTCCCAAAGCGCAGGATTACAGGCTGAGCCACCGAGCCCGGCGAGGCTTTCTTTTTTCATTGTCTCTTTCCTTGTCTTATTTTTAAACTTATAAAGAAAGAGCTTCAGCTAACAATGTACATTCCTGTGTGCTTGGCTATGTATTCATCCCCATCATGAATTCCCCACCCTGGCTAGCTTGGGAACCTCACTGTACAGGAGCCAATTAAACACTTGCCTGTCTTCTAGCATTTGCTCAGGCTGCTTCTGCTTCTCCAACTCCTATCTATTCTTCATGTGTCAGCTTAGGTACTTCTTTCCCTGTGGCCCTTGGCATGTTCTCCAGACTACTTCTTCAAATTCCAGTAGTACTCAGAGGACTTGGCCTCTCAACAAGGTGCTTCATCCAACATTCACTTGCAGCTGTTACTCAACTGCTGCTTATGTGGCTGTCTGGTTTTCCAACCAGATTGTAAGTGACTTTTGGCAAGGACCTTAACTTATTCTTTCTTTTTTTTGAGTTGGAGTCTCACTCTGTCGCCCAGACTGGAGTGCAGTGGCCGCCCCCGGCCACCGCAGCCTCGACCTGCTGGGCTCCGGCGATCCTTCCGCCTCAGCCTTCCAAGCAGCTGAAAC
>CAUYQG010098966.1:0-10895 GCA_963574415.1 Tarsius wallacei
TCGACCTGCTGGGCTCCGGCGATCCTTCCACCTCAGCCTTCCAAATAGCTGGAACTACATGCTTGTGTTACCACACCCGGCTATTTTTAATTTTATTGTAGAAACGAGGTCTCGCCAAGTTGCCTGGGCTGGTCTCGAACCCGTGGGCTCAGGCAATCCACTCGCCTTGACCCAAAGGGCTGGGATTATAGGCTGAGCCACCAAGCCCGGCCTGGAGCATTTTCTTAGGGAACAATGTTGGGCTTTCATGCTGGACACCTGGGTGGGCCCAGATGGTGGTGGACATCAAAACTAGATGTAAAGCCCACACTAGCAAAAAGGATAAGCACCTGACATAGCTTGGTGTCTGAAAAAATAAGAAAATTGTCCTTCTACTGTGGCATTTGTGTATATCTACAGAGATGTTCCTGGGCATTTACGTGTCCAGGGTTACAGTACCTCAAAGTGAGTTCTTCCCCTGCATACAGAGTTTCAGGTTAATCTAGAGATGTCCTGGGACTTCCTCAGTGATTTAAACAAGTTAGGATATGGTTGATGAGAGGAGAGCCTGGAATTTTGGACACACCATCAAGGAAGGAAAACTCACGTTTGTGTGGGGATTTCAGAGGGGAAAGTGGTATGTGCATAAAAATCCAGGCAGACAGATGTCTAGATGTCTAAGCGGCATACGCAGGTGGATTTGCTGCTTTCAAGGTAGATCGGAGAAGACAGATGTCTAGAATGTGCATCTAGGGTGGACACAAGGATGGACTTGCAGATTTTGAGGTAGATCTGAGAAGACACATGTCTAGGATGACCATCTAGGGTAGATACATGAGTGGACTTGCTGATTTTAAGGTAGATCTGAAAGGACAGATGTTCAGATGTCCATCTAGAATGGGTACATGCATCAAAGTAGATCTGAAAAGGCAGTTGTTTAAAATATCCATCTAGGATAGATATACAAATGGACTTGCTGATTTCAAGGTAGATCTGAGAATACAGATTTCTAGGATGTCCATCTAGAGTGGGTATGTGCATGGACTTGCTGACTTAAAGGAAGATCTGAAAAGACAGATGACCAGATGTCCATCCAGGGAGGATATATAAGTAGACCTGCTGATATCAAGGAAGATCTGAGAAGACAGGTGTCCAGATGTCCATCTAGAGTGGATATGTGAGTGGACTTCCTGATTTCAAGGTGGATCTGAGAAAACAGATGTTTAGATGTCCATCTAGTGTGGGTACATGCATGAACTTGCTGATTTCAAGGTTGATGTGAGATGACAGATAATGAGGATGTCCATCTAAGGTGAATACATGCATGGACTTGCTGATTTCAAGGTAGTTCTGGGAAGGCAGATATCTAAAATGTCCATCTAAGGTATATACATGGATGGACTGTTGATTTCAAGGTATATCTGAGAAGATAGATGTCTAGGATGTCCATCTCAAGTGGACACGTGAGTGGACTTGCTGAATTCAAGCTAGATCTGAGAAGACAGATATTTAGGATTTTCATCTAGGGTAGATACATGCATGGACTTGCTGATTTCAAAGTATATCTGAGAAGACAGATGCCTGTGATTTACATCTAGGGTGGATATGTGCATGGACTTGCTGATTTCAGGGTAGATTTGGGACGTCAGATACCAGGGTAGATCTGGGACATCTAAAATGCCCATCTAGGGTGGACACATGGATGGACTTCCTGCTTTCAAGCTAGATTGTATAGGCACTTGCATGTACTGATGATTTCAAGGTAGACCTGTGAAGACAGATGTCTAGGTTGTCTGTCTATGGTATATTTGTGGATGGACTTGCTGTTTTCAAGGGTGATCTGAGAAGAAAGATATCTAGGATGTCCATTTTGGTTGAATCCATGAATGGACTTGCTGACATCAGTGTACATCAAAGACAGACGTCTAAGATGTTCATCTAGGGTGGATAAATGAATGGAATTGCTGATTTCAAACTGGATCCTAAAGACTGATATCTAAGATGTCCATCTAGGGTGGATACATGAATGGATTTGCTAATTTCAAGGAAGATCTGAAGACAGATATCTAGATATCCTCCTAGGGTGGGTACGTAGATTGCCTTGCTGACTTCATGGAAGAACAGAGAAGACAGATATCTAGAGTGTCCCTCTGCAATGGACACAGAAGTGGACTTGGTAATTTCAAGGTAAATATGAAAAGACAGATGTCTAGGTTGTCCATCTAGGTTGGATATGTGGGTGGACTTACTATTTCAAGGTAGATCTGTGAAGACAGATGTACAGATGTCCATCTTGTTTGGATATGTGAGTAGACTTGCTGATTTTAAGGTAGGTCTGAGAAGACATATTTCTAGGATGCCCATCTTGCTTAGGTATGGGCATGGACTTGCTTATTTCAAGCTAGAACTGAGCAGTCAGATGTCTAGGATGTCCATCTAGGGTTGGTACATGAGTGAACTTGCTGATTTCGAGGTAGATCTGAGAAGACAGAGGTCTAGGATGTCCATCAAGGGTGAGTACATGAGTGGACTTGCTGATTTCATCTAGATCTGAGAAGGCAGATGTCTAGGATATCCATCTAGAGTGGGAATATGCATTAACTTGCTGATTTCAAGATAGATCTGGGTAGACAGATATTGAGGAGGTCTATTCATGGCAGATACTCAACTGGACTTGTTGATTTCATGGTATATTTGAGAAGATAGATGTCTAAATGTCCATCTAGGGTGGGTACAAGGATGGACTTGCTGAATATAAGCTAGTTCTGAGAAGAAAGATGTCTAAATATCCATCTAGGGTGGGTACAGGGATGGACTTGTTGACTTCAATCTAGATCTGAAAGACAGATCTAGATGTCAATCTAGGGTGGAGATGTGCATGGACTTGCTGATTTCGAGGTAAATCTGAGACAACAGATGTCTAGAATGTTAATCTAGGTTGAATACATGAGCAGACTTGCTGATTTCAAAGCAGATCTAGAAGACAAATGTCTAAAATGTTCATTTAGGATGGATACGTGGATGGACTTGCTGATTTCAAGATAGGTCTGAGAAAACAAATGTTTCTTATGTCCATTTAGGGTGGATATGTGGATGGACTTGCTGATTTCAAGGTATATCTGAGAAGACGAATGTTTAGTATGTCTATCTAGAGTGGATACACGAGTGGATTTGCAGATTTCAGGCTAGATCTGAGAAGACAGATGTCTAAAATGTCCATTTAGGATGAATTCATAGATGGACTTGTGGATTTCAAGTTAGGTCTGTGAAGACAGATGTCTAAATGTCCATGTTGGCTGGATATATGGAGGGACTTGCTGACTTCAAGCTATATCTGAGAAGTCAGATGTCTAAGTGGTCCATCTTAAATGGATACATGGGCGGATTTGCTGATTTCATGGTAGATCTGAGAAGACAGTTTTCTAGGATGTCCATCTAGCATGGAACTGCTGATTTCAAGGTAGATCTGAGAAGACAGATGTCTAAAATGTCTATTTATGATTGATACTTGGATGGAGTTGCTGATTTTGAGGTAGATCTGGGAAGACAGACGTCTAGCATGTCCATCTAGATTGGATATGTGAATGAACTTGCTGATTTCAAGCTAGATCTGAGAAAACAGATATCTAGGTTGTTCATTGAGGGTGTGTACATGCCTGTACTTGCTGATTTCAAAGTAGATCAGAGAAGACTGATGTCTATGATGTTCATCTACAGTGGGTATGAGCATGGACTTGCTGATTTACAGGTAGTTCTGAATAGACAGATGTCTAGGATATCCATCTAGGGTGCAAACCAATGGATGTGCTGATTTCAAAGTAGATCTGAGTAGACAGATGTCTAGGCTGTCCATCTAGGGTGGAAACCAATTTACTTACTGATTTCAAGATGACCTGAGAAGACAGATGTCTAAATGTCCATGTAGGGTGTGTTCGTGGATGGACTTGCTGACTTTAAGCTCAATCTGAGAAGACAGATGTCTAGCATGTACCATCTGGAGTGGATACGTGCATGGACTTGCCTTTTTTAAGGTAGATCTGAGAATACAGATGTCTAGGATGTCCATCTTGAGTGTATATGTTGGTGAACTTGCTGATTTCAAGGTAGATCTGAGAAGACAGATGTCTAAAATGTCTGTTTAGGATGGATAGGTAGATGGACTTGCTGATTTTAAGGTAATCTAAGAAAATGGATTTATCAGATGTCCATCTAGGGTGGAACATGAATAGACTTGCTGATTTAAAGGTAGATCTGAGAAAACAGATGTGTGCCATGTTCATCTAAGGTGGATATGTGTATGGTATTGATGATTTCAGGGTAGATCTGAGAAGACAGATGTCAAGGATGCCAATTTTGGGTTGATACATGAATGAACTTGCTGATTTTAAGGTAGATCTGAGGAGACAGATATCTAGGATGTCCATCTGGAGTGGGTACATAGATGGATTTGCTGATTTCAATGTAGGTATGGGAAGATAAATATCTAGGGTATCCATCTAGGGTGGGTACGTGGGTGCACTTGCTGAACTCAAGGTAGATTTGAGAAGACATATGTCTAAGTTGTCTGTCCAGGATGGATATGTGCCTGGACTTGCTGATTTCAAGATAGAGCTGAGTAGAGAGATGTCTAGGATATCCTTCTTGGATGCAAACCAATGGACTTGCTGATTTCAAGCTAGTTATTAGTAGACAGATGTCTAGGATGTCCCTCTAGTGTGGAAACCAATGGACTTGCTGATTTCAAGGTACAGCTGAGAAGACAGGTGTCTAAATGTCCATCTAGGCTGGGTCCATGGATAGACTTGCTGACTTCAAGCTCGATCTTAGAAGACAGATATCTATCATGTCCTAGGGTGGATACGTGTTTGGACTTGCTGATTTTAGGGTAGATCTGAGAATACAGATGTCTAGAATTTCCATCTAGAATGTATATGTTAATGAATTTGCTGAGTTCAAGCTAGATCTGAGAAAACAGATGGTTATGTTGTCCTTTGAGGGTGCATACATGCCTGGACTTGCTGATTTCAAGGTAGATCTGAGTAGACAGATGTCTAGGATGTCCATCTAGGGTAGAAGCTAATGGACTTGCTGATTTCAAGGTAGATCTGAGTAAACAGATGTCTAGGATGTCCATCTAGGGTGAAAAACAGCGGACTTGCTGGTTTCAAGGAAGATCTGGGAAGACAGATGTCTAACTGTCCATCTTGGGTGGATCCGTGGATGAACTTGCTGACTTCAAATGATGCTTGATCTGAGAAGACAGATGTCTGACATGTACATCTAGGGTGAAAACATGCTTGGACTTACTGATTTTAAGGTAGATCTGAGAATACAGATATCTAGACTGTCAATCTAGAATGTATATGTTGGTGGGCTTGCTGATTTAAAGCTAGATCTGAGAAGGCAGATGTCTAAAATGTCCATGGATACTTGGATGGACTTGCTGATTTCAAGGTAAATCAGAGAAAATAGATGTGTTCCATGTCCATCTAGGGTGGATACGTGGATGGAGTTGCTGATTTTAAGGTAGATCTGAGAAGACAGATGTCTAGGATGTTCATCTAGAGTTGGTATGTTGATAGACTTGCTGATTTCAATATAGATATGGGAAGCAACCTATCTAGGGTATCCATCTGGGGTGGGTACATGAAAGCACTTGCTGAATTCAAGGTAGATCTGAGAAGATAGATGTCTAAGTTGTCTATCTAGGTGGGATATGTGCATGGACTTGCTGATTCAAGATAGATCTGGGTAGACAGATGTCTAGGATGTCCATCTAGGGAGGATACACAAATGGACTTGCTGTTTTCAAGTTAGGTCTGAGGAGACAGATGTCTAAATATTCATCTTGGGTGGGTATGTGGATGGACTTGCTGACTTCATGCTAGATTTGAGAGACAGATGTCTAGGATGTCCATCTAGGGTGGATATGTGCATGGACTTGCTGATTTCAAGGTAAATCTGAGAAGACAGATTTCTAGGATGTCCATCTCAAGTGGATATGTGAGTGGATTTACAGATTTCAAGTTGGATCTAAGAAGACAGATATCTAAAATGTCCATTTGGGATGGATTTGTGGATGGACTTGCTGATTCAAAGTTAGGTCTGAGAAGAAAGATGTCTAAATGTCCATCATGGGAAGATACATGGAGTGACTTACTGACCTCAAGCTATATCTGAGAAGACAGATGTCTAAGAAGTCCATCTAGAATGAATATGTGGGCAGATTTGCTGATTTCAAGGTAGTTCTGAGAAGACAGTTGTCTATGATGTCCATCTAGCATGGAACTGCTGATTTCAAGATAGATCTGAGAAGACAGATGTCTAAAATGTCCATTTAGGATTGATACTTGGATGGAGTTACAGATTCAAGGTAGATCTGAGAAGACAGATATCTATAATGTCCATCTAGGTTGGATATGTGAGTGGACTTGTTGATTTCACGCTAGATCTGAGAAGACAGATGTCTAGATTGTCCATCAAATGTGCATACTTGCCTGGACCTGCTGATTTCATGATCTGAGAAGACACATTCTATGATGTTCATCTAGAGTGGGTGCATGCATGGCCTTGCTGATTTCAAGGTAGCTCTGAGAAGACAGACATCTATGTTGTCCATCTAGGGTGCATATGTGCATGAACTTGCTGATTTCAAGATTGAACTGAGTAGGCAGATGTGTAGGATGTCCATTTAGGGTGGAAACCAGTGGACTTGCTGATTTCAAGGTAGATCTGTAAAAGACAGATGTCTAAATGTCCATGTAGGGTGTGTACATGGATAGGCTTGCTGACTTTAAGCTCAATCTGAGAAGACAGATGTCTAGCATGTCCATCTAGGGTGGATACTTGTATGGCCTTGCTGATTTTAAGGTAGATTTGAGAATACAGATGTCTAGGATGTCCATCTAGAATGTATATGTTGGTGAACTTGCTGATTTCAAGATAATCTAAGAAGGCATATGCGTAAAATGTCCATTTAGGACAGATCTGTGAATGGACTTGCTGATTTCAAGGTAGTTCTGAGAAGACAGATGTCTAGGATATTTATCTAGAGTAGTTACGTGAGTGGACTTGCCCATTTCAAGGTAGATCTGAGAAGACAGATGTCTACAATATCCATCTGGGGTTGGTATATTCATGGACGTGCTGATTTCCAGCTAGATTGGAGAGGACAGAAGTCTAGAATATCCGTCTATGGTGTGTATGTGCGTGGACTTACTTATTTCAAGGTAGAGATGAGAAGACAGATATCTAGGCTGTTCATCTAGGATGGGTACATGTATGGATTTGCTGTTTTCAAGGTAGGTCTGAAATGAGAAATATTTAGGATATCCATCTTGAGTTGGTATGTGCATGGAGTTGCTGATCTTAAGGTCAATCTGAGAAGACAGATATGCAAATGTCTATCTATGGTGGATACGTGATTGAACTTGCTGATTTCAGGGTAGATCTGAGAAGACTGATGTCTAGGATGTCCATCTAGGTTGGATACGTGATTGGACTTGCTGATTTCAAGGTAGATCTGGGGAGATATCTAAGATGTACATCCAGGGTGGTTATGTGAGTAGACTTGATTTCAAGCTAGATCTGAGTGGACAGATTTCTAGGATGTCTGTCCAGAGAGGGTACATGGGTATACTTGCTGTTTTGAAGCAAGATAGGAGAAGACAGATGTCTAGGATGTCCATCTTTGTTGAGGACATGCGTTGACTTGATGATTTTAAGCAAATCTTATTTTCTTGACTCATTATCAAGAAACTGGACTTTTCTCTCTGTATATATACTTTTAGTGACTAGGGAAGATTCAAGCACACATATACTGAATTAAATCAGTCAGTGTCAGTCTACTTTACAATTTTCCACTTGAGATACCATGCCTATACCACCCTTATAAACTGTGCAATTCTCTAGTGTTTGCTATGTTCACAAAATTGTGTGACCATTGCCAATATCTAATTCCAGAACATTTTCATTATCTCATTTTCATAGTCCCACAAGCAATGAATCTTCCCCCATCCCTCTCTGCCTCTAACCCCTAGTACCACTCACCCTCTTCCTGTCTCTATGATTTGCCTGTTCCAGACATTTTATATAACGGAATTTAACAATATGTAGCCTTTGTCTGACTTCCTTCCCTGAGCATGATGTTTTCAGGGTTTGTTCATGTTGTAGCATGTTTCAGTGCTTCTTCCCTTTTTATGACTGAATAATATTCCATTGTAATTATATGCTACACTTTGTTTATCGGTTTATCACTTGGTAGATATATGGGCTATTATAAATAATGCTGCTATGAACATTTGAGTAAAGTTTTTATGTGGACATGTGTTTGCATTCCTCTTGGGCACAGAACTGGGAGTGGAATTGCTGGATTATGTGGTGAATCTGTTTACCTCTTTGAGGACTGTTTAACTGTTTGCCAAGATGGCTGTGCCATTTTACATTCTCACCAGCTGTGTGTGAGGGTGCCTGTGATTCCACATTCTCATCAGTACTTGTTATTTATCTTTTTTATATATTTATACTCGTGGCTGTAAAACCTCTGTGAATTACATTTTTCTAATGACTTTTTGGGAAAATTGTCTATTCAAATCCTTTGCACATTTTTGAAGTTGGTATTTTTAAAAAAATTATTGAGTTGTAAAAGTTCTTAATCTCAGACACTGGATCCTTATCAGACATGTGATTTGCAAATGTTTTCTTTTTTATTCTGTATATGGTATTTTCACTTTATTAATAGTGTCCTCTGAATCACAAAAGTGTTTAATTTTGGTAAAATACAACTTATCTATTTATTCTTTTGTTGTTTGTGATTTTATTGTCATTTAAGAAACCGTTGCCTATCCCAAGGTCATAAAGAGTTTTACCCAAGTTGTCTTATAGTTGGAGCCTTATATTTAGGTTTTCAATCATTTTTACTCAATTTTTGTGTCTAGTATGAGGTAGGGCACTAGATTCATTATTTGTATGTGGATATCCAGTTATCTCTGCACCATTTGTTGAAAAGATTATTCTTTCCCTATTTAATTATCTTGACATCCTTATCAAATATCAGTTGACCTTAAATGTCTGGGCTTATTTCTACACTCTAAATTCTGTGTCATGGATCTACGTATCCTGATGCCAGTAACACTCTCTCTTGATTACTGTGCTTTGCACTAAGTTTTAAAAATCAGACTGTGTAAATCCTCCAGCTTTATTCTTTTTCAAGATTGTTTTGGCTATTCTGGGTTCCTTGCATTTTCATATGAACTTAAGGATCAACTTGTCAATCTGCAGAAAAGCCAGCAGAGGTTTTGATAGGGATTGCACTAAATCTGAAAATCAATTTGGAGAATATTGCCATCTTAACAATATTAAACCTTCTAATTTCATAACCAGTATTTCTTCTCATTTAAGTAGGTCTTTCATTTATTTCAATGATGTTTGGTAGTTTTCAGCATATAAAAATTGTACTTTTGTTGTTACATAAATGTAAGTTATTTTTTCTTTTTGATGTTATTATACATGAAATTGTTTTCTTAATTTTATTTTTGTATTGTTCGTTGTTCACGTATAGAAATGCAACTAGATTTTGTATATTGATCTTATAATTGCAACTTGCTAAACTTGTTTATTAGTTCTAGTAGTTTTTTTGTGGATTCCTTAGAATTTTCTATATACGAGCCTATGTCATCTACAAATAGGAATTGTTTTATTTCTTTCTTTCCAGTTCAAATGACCTTTACTGATTTTTCTTGCCTAATTTTCTCACCTAAGATCTCCAGTTCAGTGTTGAAGGGATAAGAACAAGCATTGTCATCTTGTTTCTGATTTGGGGTGGGTGGGAATAGCTTTCAGTCTTTTACGAGTAAGGCTAAATGTTAGCTGTGGGTTTTTTTTCATGAATGCCTCTAGTAGTTTGAAAAAGTTTCTTCCAGTTCCTAGTTTGCCGAGTGTTTATCATGAAAAGGTGTTGGATTTTGTGCTTTTTCTGCCTCGGTTTAGATGACTGTGTAGTTTTGTTCTTTGTTCTATTAGCATGGTATATTACATGGATTACATTTTATATGCTGAACCAGGCTTTCATTCCTGGAATAAATCTCACTTGGTTATGGTGTATAATCATTTGTATATGTTACTGGATTCAGATTGCTAGAATTTTAAGGATTTTGTGCCTAAGTTCATAAGGGATGTTTGTCTATAGTTTTCTTTTCTCTTGATGTCTTTGTCTGGGCTTAATATCAGGGTAATGTTGGCTTCATAGAATCAATGGAGTGTTTCCTACTCTTCTGTTTTTCCAAAGTCTTTGTAAAGGATTCATGTTAATTCTTCTTTAAACGTTTGATAGAAATCACCATGAAGTCATCTGGTCCTGGCTTTCCTTTAAGGGAACTTTTTAAAATTCTGTTTCAATTTCTTGTTATAAGTGTATTTAGATTTTCTACTTCTTCTTGAATCAATTTTGATAGTTTGTGCCTTTGTGGGGATTTTGTGTGTTTCACCTAGGTTATCTAATTTGTTAGCATACAATTGTTCATAGCAGTCCTTAATAATTCCTTTTATTTCTGTAATGTTTATAGTGATACCCCTCTTTTATTCCTGACTCTAGTAATTTGAGTCTTCTCTCTTTTTCTCTTGGTCAGTCTAGCTAAAGCTTTGTCATTTTTGTTGATCTTTTCAAAGAACCAAGTTTCAATTCCTTTGATTCTCTGTATTTTTAAATTTTCTATTTCATTTCATTCTAACCTTGATTCTTTTCTTCCTTCTGTTTTCTTTGGACTTAATTTGCTCTTCATTTTTTGTTTCTTAAGGAGGAAGATTAGGTCATTCATTTGAGATCTTTCCTTTTTTTAACATAGGCATATCCAGCTATAAGCTATTCTCTAAGCATTGTTTTCACTGCATCCCATAAGTTTTGATGTGCTACATTTTTA